>NMUG010003438.1:0-14803 GCA_002855965.1 Monotropa hypopitys
GTTAAGCATGCTCATCCTCGATTAGCCCAAGGATGGGTGACCCCCTGGGAAGTCCATTGGGACTTGGCGACCAAAGCGGACAATATTTGTGCATGGAGGTGTCATGTCGTTACATATAGTATCAGAGCCTGCACCATCTGGAAATGTGGGACCCGAGGAGAATCTTGACCCCACACGAGGACGTGTGGTCTAAGTGAGAGAGATTGAGGAGAGATCCAGGTCAATGGACAAGTCCCACATCGTTGGGTGGATGTAAATTCTGTGTACTATAAATAATAGATCATGAACCTACCTTGCACAAGGCCTTTTAAAATCGTGCGGGCGTCAAAACCCATTAGAACATCCCAGTTAAGTGTGCTCATCTTGGATTAGTCCAAGGACGGGTGACCCCCTGGGAAGTCCACGGGGACTTGGCGGCCAAAGCGGATAATATTGTGTAGGGAGGTGGCGGGTCGTTACACCTGAAATATATTTTCACCTAACAAACGAGCTCATGACCCGAGCATTGATCATCTATATTTTGAAGGCCCGCACGAATAATCCAAACAGTTGATAAAATTTAAAATACTTTTAAGTGACCATATAAAAATACATTTTATTCAGACAACTCTAACCGTTTCATCCAAAATAATTGGTTTTTATTCATAACTATTAGACTTAACTTCTAAATCATTTTGGATGAAGTAATTACAATTATTCGAATGAGATGATTTTTTACAGAATAACTTAAAAATTATTGTAAAGTATATTAACAGATCAAATTATCTATACTATTATAAAGGGAGAGGATCAGTTTGAAATTGTGAAGATCTTTTAACCTAAAATACCCCTAATAAAATTAATTAATGCAAATTACTTACCTACTTGCACATTCTCTTGCTCATCCACTTGCCCACCCACATAGTGAGTGGCTCACCATCTAGTTTATAATTAATTATCTATACTATTATAAAGGGAGATCATCAGTTTGAAGTTGTGAAGATTTTTTATACCTAAAATACCCCAAATAAAATTAATTAATGCAAATTACTTATCTACTTGTACATTCTCTTTCTCATCCACTTGCCCACCCACTATATGGGTGTGCAAGTAGGTAAGTATTTATGATTAATCAATTTTGTCAAGGGCATTTTAGGTAAAAAAAATATTTGGAACTTCAATTGCTCTCCTTTATACATAGAATAGAGGGAATAGGTCAAATCAATTTTCTTGTTGTGAGATTATCTATTATAGAAAATACAACGGTCCGCAGGACCCACATATTTTGACTTATATTTTCGTTCGTTAGATCGTATCTTCATTGTGGTTGAACGGTCAGATTTGATAGGAAACAATCACAGTAATACAAGTAGGGCTGCAAACGAGCGGAGCCGAGCTCTGTCAAGCTCGAGCTCGGCTCGAAAAAAATTTGGAAGGCTCGAGCTCGGCTCGAGCTCGATTCGAGCCAAATAATTCAAGCTCGAGCTCGGCTCGTTAAAAAAATTAAAAGCTCAGGCTCGGCTCGAACGAGCTCGATACTACATAAACGAGCCAAGCTCGGCTCGAGCTCGGGCTTGTTTGGAAGGCTCGAACTCAATATGGGTTCTTCAAAACCCACCTCCTTAATATAGATGAAAAAACTACAAGTTTTTTTTCAAATTTCCGATGTGGGATTGCGACACGAGCTCGCGAGCTCTTAATGAGCCGAGCTTGGCTCGTTATATACAAACGAGCTCAGCTCGTTTATTAAACGAGCTGGATAATTAAGCTCGAGCTCATTTATTTATGATTCGAGCCCAGCCTTTACCGAGCCGAGCCGAGCTCGCGAGCAGCTCGGCTCATTTGCAGCCTTAAATACAAGTAATTTTGGCAATTAAATCCTGCCACAATCCATTCACATAACATTTATTCATTTTCTTTTCTATAGATTTGGCACACACCATGTTATGTTATGGAAATAAATTTATGGATATTTCCAAAAAGATAATCATTTTGGTATGTCTCTCTCTTGGCCCACTAAATCACAGATCATTATTGCTTGCAAAAAATTATACAGAAAACATAGATCATTATTGCTTGCAAAAAATTATATCTATAGCAAAAATGAGCATCAAACGGAAATATTTTCAATCCAAAACTGTATAGCCTATTACATTAGATTTGATATCCTTTTCCACTACTGTATTTTTCAATCCGTTTGATATAAGGATTGATATTTTGCTACTATATTTTTTTAATCTATTTCGAACAAATATTTATTGGATTTGGATTTGTCAACGGTTCGATTTGGTATCCCGTTACTATAACAATCACAACAAATTCTATCACTAATTTATAAAAACAATACCAATTTATATATCAAAGCAAACGAACTCAATCACTACCAATTTATGTATCAAAGTAAATTCAACCACGCTTCTAAAATCCCACAATATCTTTATTCATAGTTTATATACCTATGCAATCACAGTTTATATGCCTATATAATCACTTTATTCTAAGGTATAACTTCTATTCTGTCGCCACGTGCCATCGGCATGAGTTATATTAAAAATACGGATCGAGTGTTGTCACTCATTATAAGTGTCAAAAACATGAATTACTAACGAGGACACTATTAACACCCGAAATTTCATCGTATCTTTACGTATTGTGTTGCGTTTTTTATTTTGTCGTCACATGCACGTGCTATTGCTAATACTATTATAAAGGAAGAGAATCAGTTTCAAGTTGTCAAGATTTTTTACCTAAAATATATCTAATAAAATTAATTAATGCAAATTAATTACCTACTTGTGTATTCTTTTGCTCATCCACTTAGGGACCTGGGTACTTGTTGTGCCTTGGCACACGTTGTGAAGGGCTGCGGGTCCTACGTGAGTCTCGCACGAATTTTTTTTATTTTGGAGTTTTGTTTAAAATTTTATTTTATGATATCCTGTAAAAAATCAACTTAATCGAATAATTTATAAAATTTGTTTAATCGTTCGAATTTTCATTTACAGTTTTGACAGTTTTACAGTGTAAAAATTCGAACGATTATAGAAAATTTATACATTTTTCGATTGAGCTGATTTTTTATAAGGTAATATAAAATAATATTTTAAACAAAAACCGGAAATAAAATTTTCTGCATGGGACTCACGTGGGAGCAGGGGGTGCCTTAGGCACAGCAGGTACCCCAATCCGCACAGTTGATGGCTCAACCTCTAGTTTATACAGGGCCCCGAAGTACAAGGCCAAACCTGTATTGCGCAAACTCTAGTTTGTCCAAAAACAAACATCACTATTCAATCCACCTTCTTCACTGGTCCCGTTTAATTTCTGATCTCAATTCCAATTCCGTCGAAGATAATTCATTCATCCCCATTTGTATCTCCAGTGCATTCTCCGGTATGTACGAGTTTCGTTTCTCAGGCTGCTTTCTTTCTCAATCTGCTAAACTATATCTTGTTTTTGGCGAGCAAGGGTTCCCTGTAGCCAAAAATTTGGCTGTAACCGGCAGCCCCTCAAAACGACGTCGTTTTGAGGTGGCTGCAAGAGCAGACTTGTCATTTCACACTCCAAAACGCCGTCGTTTTGGAGTGGCTGCCGGTTCCAGCCAAATTTTTGGCTACAGTGAAGCCCCTGCGTGGCTACCCCACCCTAATTTGTCACTGTTTGGTCGCGGAATCGACACTTCTTTCTCTTATAATCTGCAATTTCACTTTCGTTTTGCTTATAAAGCATCCGTTTAACGAGGCTTTTTTCTGGGGGGTTTCAGATGGATTTCTGAAGTAGGGGTAATTTTGAGAGATCTGAATTTTGGAAAGAGATGAACTTTCTATGTTTGATATATGTAATGATTAAACTAACTTTTGCATTAGGAATTCACCCTTCATTTGGTACTAGGGTTTTTCATGTTGTTTGCATTTGCGGATTAATTTGGCAAAATACATCGAAATCATTGCCAATGAAATTCTATTTGTTGCTAGGAACTACTATTTAGGAGAGGACGTGGAACTGAGATGCATGTTCTTCGTTTCATTCATGCGATGAGTATTTTTTTTGCATGTCATGAGAAATTCTTTGTTCATTTGGCTTGAGGGTTTTTGTTTTGTTCTCTCCAGCCAATTAATTTTGAAGAATACACCAAAAGCATTACTAATGTAATTCTACTTATTTCTATCTTACAGTAATTCAGGGGGACCTGGAAAAGCGACCCACTTTTAAAGGGAAGTAGTGTTTTGGAGGGACTTATCGTGCTTCAGTATTTCGTTGCTGAGACTCCACGCACATTTGCCTTCTTGTTGTCAGAATATCAGTTTATGTGACTGAGGTTGAGCATGGATCTAGCAGTGCCTGCCAAAAACTGAGGCGTATGGTGGTGCTATTCTTGTTTTACTCAACTAGACTAGCCCATCCCATCTATTTGAGATGTGAAAGTTTGAGTGTTCCATTTGATATTATTGGGAGCAGATTCCCAAAGTTGTTGGAGTGTGCGTGGTGTATTGAAGGAACACTTAAAAGTGTGCTCATTTCTTCTATGACGACATGGGTCTATGGCAATTATATATTTCTCCCTTCTGTGCATAAGCTCAATTTACGACAAGTCACTCATGTTCCAGAAATGACCGAGAATTGAATTCCATCTTCCCAGGACTCTGCTCTTGTTAATGTTCCATCGGTTGAGCTGGGTTTGAGGATCTCTTTAACAAAGATGATTGATCAATTCATCAATTTCATCATTCGTCCGCCCAGGTATGATTAGTCTTTTTGTCTCGCATTCCATACACAAACTCTATCCTGCTGATTTTTCCATGCATTTTGTTCTTTTTTGGTGCTCTATTTTTTTGTCTGACAACACTTTTTCGACGATACAGGTATTGTATGTCCTCGAAATTCATCATACCAGCTACTGCTTTCCTGTCAATTTTGAATTCTGTCATGAGTTATCACCAAAATTTCTTGAGCTTATAAATATTATTATTTTCTAGTTCCAATGGAATTTCCACAAAGAGGGCATTTCTATAGTATTTTTGCAGCTTCTACTTCCCTATTAAGTTTCAGAGTAACCAGGACTTAATGATCATAGAAAACCCACCGGTCGACGGTTCGTCCCTATATAAATCAAGAGGCCATTTGGTTATTACGACACCCACATGATTATGATCTTCTAGCTTTTCTGTTTGTGCTTTTCATGGAGTGAGTCATGTCTAAAAGCTTTTGTTTTTGCTGGGAATTATTTGGAAACCATGTACTAACTTGTTTGTTGCCTTTATTGGCATTGGGGTTGAACTCAACTTGACAAACCTCCCCAGTTCTTTAGGTGCCTTCCAGGAATCCAATTCCAAGTCATATATAATAACAGTGTCCTTTCTTATTGAATTGGCATGATTTCCTCCTCGACATCCTCTATTTCTTTTACCACCCTCCATGTTGATTGAATCACTCCATGCCACAGTAATTGGTGTATGAATTTTTGACTTACATGGCCCGGATAAAGGACGAGTATTGTGTGTTAGGCAGCTGACAACCAACGTGTAAAAAACTTCATTGCATCCTCATGACATGAATCCGAATGAAAAAACGAATTCATGTAACCTACTCCAATTAATTGGGACTTAAGGCTCTGTTTCGTTTGGTTTGATTTTAATCATACAATCAGTTGGGTGTGATTATGTCTAAAGGAAAATGACATCCTAATGCACTTGATTCTACCACCATTCTTCCCTGTTATAGCCGCCTAAATTCCTCATCCGTGAAATGTGAATTGAAGTCTGTAAATAGATGAACAAGTGCCATTTTGGTCGGGATCACGAGTAAACTGTCTAAGGCTTGCCTCTAGTACATTCCTTTGGAAGCTACTTGGCACCGATTTGATAGGTTCAACCTTACTTTGTATAAAGTTCATAAGCTTCCGAGCGAATGTCTTCGAAAGGAGCTCTCACTTTCGTTTACTCTACTTCACTTGAGATATGAAAAGGGAAGAAATCACTTTTTTCATCCATCGATTCATTGAATTTCATAATATTTGATCAAGTGTCGCCGAATGTGGAGTGATGGATTTTTGTCTTTTATAAGCCATATTTCTAATTACCTCTTTGCATTTAAACCTTGTTAAGTACATACCCTAAATGTATCACATCATTGTGTGATACATTATACAGCAAGCAACGATTATTATCTAAGGTTGAATCAACGAAACATGAATCGTCAAGATTGAAAAAATAATATTCTAATCAATTGAATTTATCAAGCTGTTGTGCGTTACTGATGCTCTGGATTTTGATTGAAGTAAACAAGGTAATCACAAAAAGTGAATTGGGTCTCTAGGTCTGCTCTTTCTGATGTCTTCTTACTTTGATTTGAGCGCATTGTGTCATGACATAACGTCCCTTGACTTTCTCGATTTTTAGAGGTATAAGGGCCCCGTTATTTTAGCGTTAAAACTTTCTACGAGCACTTTGTGTATATATTGTCAAATGTTAGGTTTGTCTCCAGTCGTCCCCTGTTCATACTCCCATCGTTTGGGGATTACATGGGCAATGTTATTGGTGTTGTAATTGACTTTACTAACTAAGCTATCAATACAACTTTATCCGATATTTTTTACTTGCAAAAGGAACATCATATACACCTGAATTTTGTGTTTAATTTGTCTCACTTTAGTGATTTGGTTTGAGTTTTTTACATCATTGTATGATTGATCATGTAGTTGTGTGTAATTCAACAAAGTGCAACCAAATTAAAACTAAGCCATGTGGAAATTTGTCTCTTCAACTTGCTATCTGCGGTATCATGTCTTTTTGCCACTGTTCTAAAAGGCCCCGCCTGGCCGTCTAGGTCCCGCTTAGGCGCTAGGCGGTAGTGGCACAACACGCCTAAGAAGAAATATCATATATTTGATAACCAAATCAAATCAAATAGAGCCTTAAGTCACAAATATTATATATTTGATGTTATAGAAAAGTTTCATGCATTATTCATTGTTGTATTGATTAAATATTAATTCTCTTAATAAACAAATAACCGCCTAATCCCCGCATAGGCCCCTAGGCGCTAGCCCCCCCTCGACCGCCTAGCGCCTAGCGCCTTTTAAAACATTCTTGCTGCCCGAAACTACATTCTTTTGTCTTTCTCGCATCTGAAAGCATGTTAGCAAACTAATCTTTAGCTGTATTGCACAAAGCCTATTGTATTGAGCAGTTCTCCCATCTCATAGGATGGTACCCTCAAATTCTTATGCCATGCCGTGTACGTGAATCATATGCAACATTTATGAGCTCTTGAAAGCCTTGCTCAATTTTCAATATTCCATTGTCTGTTAGTTGAGCTATCGATATGCTGGATATGCAGGGCAGAGTATAATCCAGATCAGTATTTATGGGAAGCTGATTTTACTCTTGCAGGCAGAAAATACAAAAGACAGGACATTGAGGCAAGTATGGCCATCCATTACCAAATTTTCAGCTTCCATTGACAGTACCTCTTTATTACAGTTGCTTGCATATCTGTATGGTTTTAAGCTTTTCAGACGATCTACTATTTGAGTTTTGCAGCTTAAGAATCAAAGAGGCCATACCCTGCGGTGCAGTCATTATGTCCCTTCACCATTCCCAGGGGACAATCCTCTTCCTTGTGTTGTATACTGCCATGGCAACAGGTTTTTTCAATCACCTGGATATTTCATTGCCACAAAATTTAGTTCTTGACTGCGGTTGAGCACGCATTATGTAGTAGCAAAACTTGTAGATGTATTATCTATATTGTACTCAGGCATTCATAGTTCGAGACAATTTTTCTCTTCTACCAAACTCTGAAAGAATTAGGAGACTTATTGTAGATTGCTTCACATATGAATGGTTGTAACCTTAATTGTATCACTCTTGTGGAACTTGCAGTGGATGCAGGGCAGATGGAAATGAGGCTGCGGTAGTTCTACTTCCATCGAATATTACTGTATTTACTCTTGATTTTTCAGGTTCTGGTTTATCAGATGGTGAATATGTGAGTCTTGGTTGGCATGAGGTTTGTTTTTGTCTCTCTTTTTGTATGATATCCTTGATCTTCTGTCGTTTAGTTTGTGAAGCTTTTTAGTTTGTTCCCGCTGTATATAGAAAGATGACCTCAAGGTTGTGGTGTCTTATTTGAGAAGCGACAAACAAATCTCTTGCATTGGTCTTTGGGGTCGATCTATGGGTGCAGTAACTAGGTATCACATCTTGTCCCCTACTACAATGTTTGCTTATCGTAGACGTCCTTTTAGTTCCTAATTCTTTGCATCTTCAAAAGCTTTGCAACATGGCATGTGCAATGGAAGGCATCAGATTTGCTTACTCTTTTAGTTTAGGTTCCTCCTAAGGTGTAGTTGCTAATAATTTTAGCGGTACATGATATATCATCAGACGGCAGAAATATGTGATACCCAGATTTGTTGGATGTAATGCAGCCTTCTTTATGGAGCAGAAGACCCATCTATAGCAGGAATGGTGTTGGATAGTGCTTTCTCAAACTTATTTGATCTCATGATGGAATTCGTGGACGTCTACAAAATTCGACTTCCGAAATTTACTGTATGGGTTTCTTTCTACATATTTGTGCAGTCTGTATTCAAATATATGTTGCGAATATAAGTAATAGAGTTGTTGTCACATCCCGGATTTTCAAATCATTTTTTAAAAATATTTCATAAAGAGGGAAAGATAACTAAAGACCATACAATATTACCCAATACTGCAAGCCAACCCACTACATCCACTAACATTATCCAAACCAAGCAAACCATGTTTAAATCTTAGAATCTGAAATAAAGTTCGAAAAGTCAATAACTAATTATTACATAGTTTCTTTCCCAAAATGCTCAAAAACATAAATAAAATCCTTTTGGGACCAAGAGATGCCGTCAAACTCCACAAATCAGACTCATCTTCATGGTTGGGGCTCGGTTCTTGAAAAATGCTAGGTTGAGCGATACGCATAGTATAAAATCTAGATCCAGTGATGTATATAGTTGTGGTACACTTGTGCTGGTGTAGTGAAGCACACATGAATGATATGAGAGACTACATGTTTGTATGATCATGATCCATTCCCAATTCCACCATTTCATTTCATTTTCCTTATCATTGCCACTATTGTTTACCTTGATGAATTCATGAATTTACATCAAAAGCCACTTCCTTACAATAATAGAATTCCTCCCGTTATCATGTTTGGAGTATGAGAATTTTATTGGGTTATTTCTGCGCTAGCCCGTCGACTATATACCCGTATAGTTCCTCGTATTTTCCGACTAGTCGGAAGGACCCGGTCAAACTCACATTGCACATTGTCTTGGATGATATCTATCCAAGGAACAAATTTCTCGAAAGTTACCGAACCCAATTCCATTCATTATTATTCCAAGCCGATATGCTTGTATCAATTCCAATTTTAGAGCAATCACATCCTAACTATGAATTCCACGTAAGTTCTTTAATATTCAATATGACCCGCATAATTCAATCCATTAAAATGAAAGTCTAAGATCCAATTTCATTAATTTCAAATCAATTTTACCATTGGAGAAAAGTATGAGCAAAAGCCCTGATTGATGGGTCAAATGAAAATCTAGGGTTTTCAGAAAATTGAGACTTTTCAAAATCATAAAGCAAATCATGCAATTGAAGGAATTTTGGACTTTACCCAACTTTAATCGACATCTTTACTCAATAGATTTCGAATATATGAAAACCCTAAGTCAAAATAATTTTTGGAATCAAAATAACCAAAGCGAGCCCATGAATGGAAACATACAAGGAGGGAGAAGGGAGAATCCACCCATACATATCAAAGACATAGATATTCATAGATGACCCAGATTACCATAGGTGAGGGCTATTCGTAAGCATGGTTGTTATGGTGATCGAGGCGAAGCTCGTGATGTGATCTACAACCTTCTTTGAAGACTCAAGCCTGTAATCTAGCTCGTTGGAGAGCTTAGCAAGAGAGAAGTGAGAGATAGATGGATGTAGAAAACGTAGGTGAGAATGAGAAAAGATGACTTAAAGTGATGTTTTAAGTGTTCTGCCAAAAATGCCCCAGCCAGGGTTTGTAACGGTACAAGTAGAGTTGTACCGGTACGATTTGCTTTTAATGAGATCCCACATAGAAGTTGTACCGGTAGAACAATAGGTGTACTAGTGCGGGTAAGAGATTTGTACCGGTAGAAGGCTTTGTGTACCGGTAGAAAAGGCATACGTTTAAACCCAATATTGGACAGACTCAATTTTTACCGGTAGATAGGGGTGCAAACGAGCCGAGCGAAGCCGAGCTATGTCAAGCTCGAGCTCGACTCAATAGAAAATAGGAAGGCTCGAGCTCGGCTCGAGCTCGACTCGATAGAAAATAGGAAGGCTCGAGCTCGGCTCGAGCTCGACTCGCTAAAAAAATCAAAAGCTCGAGCTTGGCTCGCTAAAAAAATTTAAAAGCTCGAGTTCGGCTCGAATGAGCTTGATACTATATAAACGAGCCAAGCTTGGCTCGAGCTCGGGCTCGACTGAGCTCGATACTATAAAAACGAGCCAAACTCGGCTCGAGCTCGGGCTCGTTTGTAAGGCTAAAACTCAATTTGGCTGCTTGAATGTTGTTGCTACTACATATATAAAGACTACTATTGCTACCAATGTTTACAAAACTCTCGATGTGGGATTGCAAGTGTGCTAGCTATTAACGAGCCGAGCTCGCGAGCCTAACCGAGTAGAGTTTTATCCAACTTGAGCTCGGCTCATTTATTAAACGAGCTGGGTAGTTAAGCTCGAGCTTGTCCATTTACAAATCGAGCCGAGATGAGGTGAGCTCGCGAGCCGCTCGATTCGTTTACAGCCCTACCGGTAGAAGAAAAAATGTACCCGTAGAAACACTGCCAAAAACCTTCTAAGGACATCCAACTTCAGTCCGAACTACCAAGGCTCAGCCAAATCAATCCCGAACACCCCAAATACATTGATTATAACTCAAACCCTCAGAATCTCAATAAAATTTCATTCTCACCAAACATATTCCATCGACATAGAAATGAAAATGTGATAAAAATATTCTGAAAATGCTATAGAAATTTGGTTATGACATTCTATCACTTTTAAAAGAAATTTCATACTCGAAATTATATAAATGTACAGATACAGATACAGATACAATAATAATAACGATTACACAAACATCAAAATAATTCCAGGTATTTAGTCCGGACCTCGTCCTCTCTCTCCCAAGTAGCTTCTTCATTACCGTGGTTTCTCCAAAGAACCTTAACTAGCGATATCGTCTTACCATGCAACACTTGCTCTCTCGAATCTATGATACGTATCGGTCGCTTTTATAGGACACATGTAACACACCAAATTTCCAAACTATTTTTTTGAAATCAATATGGAGTCAATAAAGATAAGATAATTAACTACCATACATATCTATTTTCCCATAAATACATGCTAAATGGAAAATACAAGGGGCACATCCACATTCAATAATATGAATCATGATTAGAAATCTTTTACAAACAAATATCCGAGAATAGGAAAATAGAAAGTACAACAAATGGTAGGAAAACAACCTATCCAACCACTCTGACGATGCCATGCTCCAATGCTAGCCAAGATCCTGGAATATCCGGCTCCAAGTCAAGACTGAGGTCCAACACCTAAAAATAGAGGGTTAGGCAAAAGCCTAGTAGAAAAATTCAAATGCTATAGTTTATATGGTTGTTGTGAGTGAGTGTCGGTGTACATAAAATATGATGCATGCATGAGAGTCCATAAGCTTTGAAACTAGACAAATCATTTTTCTTTCGTTTGGTCTTTCATTTTAAATTCCATTTCAAATCCAAATTTCATTCACTTGACGAATTCAAGTGAGTCAACAAGTTGTCCTTAACGAAATTAAGGAAAAAGCGCATCATCATTCCTTTCACCTTGACGAAATCAAGGGAAGTCCAATTCCATCATTATTATGTTTTCAATATCAAGTAAACAATTGAGTTTTGGCTACTTCCGCGATAGAAGCCCGTCGACTAGACTACTCGTAAATTTCCTAGTATTCCCTGCCCCGTCGGGAGGGCCCAGTCAAGCCTCATTGCGCAATGTCGTGAGTGCAATGTAGCCCACCCAAACTGCTCACATTACCACAATCCCACTTATTCTCTAAGTTATTTAATTCTTCCATTGTTATGTAGAGCAAAGCCTTCCTACTCATTCACAAGACTCCCAGATGACGCATAGGGTTTGTGTTCCAAAAATACATCCAAGTGTCCCACATTATGTTTTTCAAATCAATTTGCTTATACAAGGCCTCCAAACATATTTCTCCAATTATTAAGGTTAGATAAAAAATCTAGAGTCTTCACAAAAATTGGGACTTTTTAAATTAAACGACGGGGACATGAAATTGATGCCAAGGGGAACCCTTTTTCATGAAAACATTCAAGATTCAACAAGAAAATTGAGAGTAACTCGACTCATACGATTTCAACTATACAACTCATGATTTTTGTTTGAAACAAAGAGAGAGGAGAGGAAGAACAAACACATAAACTCATAGAGTTTAGAGATTTCTACCTTGAGGAGATGAGATAGACACACCTTAGATGATGGTTCTTCATTGTGGCCTCCGAAAACTTTATGATTGTGTAGCCCTTGAGGTGTAGAAGAAGGTTGGAGAAGGAGATTTTTTCTAATCTCCATAGTTTGGTGTTTAGAGAGGAGAGAAACATGGAGAAAGAGAGATACTCGAGAGAGAGAGAGAGAGAGAGAGAGAGAGAGTGTAGCGGTAGAGAGAGAGGGTAAAAGTAGGTTAGGGTTGTGTAAAAATCGATTATATCTGCATATATATACTCCCACTAGAACCTTCTTAAAAATCTGTCCGAAATGACACATATCGATATGTGTTGCTTTAAAAAGGCACAGTTGTCCAACCAGAGCACTTACATATCAATATGTGTGAGAGTACGCATATCAATATATGATCCAAGAGGCGCATATCGAATGGGAATAAGGAGGAACGCATATCGATTGGTCCATCCCCTATATCGAAATGTGAACAGTGACGTTTGAACAGAGAACTCGCACACTGAAATGCGAACAAATGGTCTAGCATCACATATCGAAATGTGATTACTCGACCAACCTATAAAAGTTGGGTCATATATCGAAATGTGATCAAGAAGCAAGAAGCACATATTGAAATGCGACAATTCAGAGCAAACCGAAGACCCCCATTTCAATATATGAAATGGGAATGAGTAGGGAAATGCCACATATCGAAATGCAATCAGCTGAGCACACATCACATATCGAAATGTGATATGTTTGGAAAGACAGATGCATTGTCATTCAATATGCGGGAAGGGGAAGGGGAAAACACATTTCTATATTTGCTTGCCAGATGGAATGACAAGCACCCAACACACCGACACCGAAAATGAAACGGTGAATGAATATGTGGGCCACCGAGGGTCCACCCGACCATCAATAAACACTTCCGAACATTTCCCAACATCTCCAAATCTCATATAATCCAAAATCTAAGGCCCAGAAAGGCTCGAATATCAATAAGTCTGGAGTAAATCAAGAGGGAAACATGGAGAAACTCATAAAAATATCCGGAAATTGCGAGGAAAAGTAATATGGATTCCTGGGGTGTGACAACACGTCGGCCTCAAGCTCCAGTTAAGAATATATGAATGTTAAGTTATAAGTTAAGGGTCTATTTGTGATGTATATATTTCCTAGGATTAGTTTAGTCTTGTAGTTTTTTACTCTCTTATACATAATGTTGTATAGCTCTATCTTGGATAGTTGAATGCGAAAATTATTTGTCACTTTTTCTCTAATTCTCTGGAATTTTACATGGTATCAGAGCATTCCATTTAATCGCTACGCTGTCGTGTTTGAGTATTCTCCACCATTGTTGTGAGTTGAGTGAGTATTCTTCTCAGCAACGTCAAAACCCTCGACCAGAAAACCATTCAATCAATTACTATTCATCGCGCGCACTGTTTATTGCAATTGTTGTTCACCGCGCCACTGTTTATCGCGATTACGGTTCATCGTGCCACTGTTCATCGCGATTACTGTTCATAGCAATTACTATTCATCAATCACTATCCAAGGTTCTCGTTGTTCATCTATAGTACTCGACTTCCACATATCTCTTTCAACGACCACTGGTTACCCTCCGGCGAGCCTTGCTGACCATTGTACGACATTTACCGACCTCCGGCGACCCTGGAAACTTCTGACAAACTCTTTAATTTACTCGAAATTAATTGGGTGTCTTAGTTAAGGCTCCATATGACTCGTTTTTGGTCTTTACGGGACTCTACAACACTCGATTAGGACTCTACTGGATTCGATTAGGACTCTGCAACACTTGGTTTGATCTCAAGGTTGACTAGGTTCTCTCTACTTAAATATTGTTTCTTGGTAGCCCAACACTCCATGCCATATAACATGACTGACCTTATAGGAGTAGAATAGAATTTTTCATTCAACTTTTTGGGTATCCTTCAGTCACAGAGCTCTCTCGAAGCACTTCAACACTTCATATATCCGACTTGTATTTTATGTATTACATAATCCACAATATTCCATTGTTACTAACAATTAAATCAAGATATTTAATATTCTCATTTATTGGCAACTCCTGATTTTTGAGGGTCGCTATATCATCAACTAGGAAGCACCGACACGCCCCCGGGGTCGCCGTACGCGTGTCGGACACGCCGGGGACACGGTGGGATACGTACGGGACACGGCGGGGACACGGCATTTGGCGTGTCCTATATTTTATTATTTAATTTGGAGCAGGA
>NMUG010003439.1:0-14803 GCA_002855965.1 Monotropa hypopitys
GTAACGTACGTCGGCAGAAGTTTTCAGGGCCGCCTTCAGTCTGTCAGGGTCGGCTTCCGACTTCAGCAACGGTACCTTAGTTGGATCTGCAGAAATGAAAACCATCAGAAGAAAAGGAAAACTGAAGAGCGGAGCTCGAGCGGCGTACCTAAGGCACCAGCGGCACGGGGGATGGGATAGTCATTGTCCAGCGGTTCGAAATTGCCGGACACAACGATATAATCGTCAGAGTACTTGTCAGAATCCGGGAGCCCCAGGATGATTTTCTCCAGCTTGGGCCGTCGGCCCAAGTAATACTTCTCGGACGTGGCGTTATAGCCGACGAAGTATTGGCCGAAGACGTCCTCGAAGGTTAGGGGCTCGCTCAGCCTCTCGTTCAATTTTACAACGCCCATCAGGATACGGAACGCGTTGACCGTCACCTGCGCCGGCGTCAGCTCCAGCTCATTGAAGAATCGACACAAGAAGGGGTGTAAAGGAAATTTAACCCCTCCTTCCATGATGGCCAAGATAGGGATATGAATGTGGTTTGGGCCGTGCTCTAGCTTATCTTGTGCGGCTAGAGAGATCTGAACGTCGGCCGGAACGGAGTACTCCTCCCGAAAGACCTTTACCGCAGCGCCGGAGGCCAGACGGATCCGAAATTTGTTAGAACGCTTGGGACCCATCTGAGAAAAACAAAAAACCCCATTAATAGCGTCAGTAACACATCGGATCCGTCGGCAAGCTTTTCAGATAAAGCGGGAGGCGCTTGGACATCTAGCCCAAGGGACGGTCTGTATCGGAGAAACGCAACAGAAGGGGCTTAGCAGTCTAGTCTGCGGCAGAACCACCACAGACCACCGCGAGCCCGCCCGGTTCGAGTGTGAAGAACTACCAAAAACGGACCGATTGAAGGAACAAAGCACAAACAAATCAAACAGTGGGTATCGCAACACGATCCTTCGAAGATTGGGGAGGTCTGAAGCTGGAAATTGCTGGAAAAACGGCAATCGATCAGGTCAGAGCAAGGCGGAGGAGAGAAAGGGCTCTCCCTTTCTCCCCGGATCCCGTATTTATAGGGGAGGAAGAAGGTAACAGACGCCTCGAATGCCGCTCTGGCACGTGCGAGACATCGCATCAGTGGCAGCACTGACCAATGATAGAAGGCCACGTGTCATCAGGATAATTAAACGACGGTCGGTTTCTCGGGGCTCGCACCGGTGTGCGCCAAAGCGTCAAATCAACCGACAGGGCACCCAGTCGCATACTGACGCGTGGCACCCTATTTAATGCGCGCGGACAACTTTATCGAAAACTGCGACGGCGTCGGATAAGCGTCAGATCAACCGACATGCGGGCCAATCCGGCACGGGCACGTGTCGCCGTACACGCTAAAACCAAGAGCAATGATGAGAAGTGTCTTCCGACGTACGCCAACTGAACAAACTATCAGCCGACAAAAAGGGGGCACCACCTGTCAACCTTGCCTCGGCCAGCCGACGCAAAGGTTGAGGGGCTATTGTAAGTGCCGAAGGAAATTAGATAAGGGCCGACCAATCGTGGGCCAGGAGCAACACTGCATCGGTTCGGTCCAAAGAAGAGACGGGTCAGTTATAGCAAGCACTCGGGAGTTAGACCGGCGGTGGAGTTCCACGACGCTCCCGTCGGCCCAAGACCTTGGGACATCGGTAGTCCCTAGGGAACAACTACCTTTTTGATCTGACACGCATGGTACGTGCACGCAGCCGAATCCTCCTCGGGGACAGTGTCCCGGGATCTCCGCGTACGCACGCAGCCGACAGGGCAACTTTACCCTGTTCCGATGTACTTGGGCGGCGGGTTAGTCTGCCACGCGCCACCTTTTGACCAGACACTCTGTTCGAGAGAGGTATCCCGACACCACGCGCGCCGAAGCGCGTAGCAGTGACGCGCCATTACCCTATATATATGAGACTCGAAGCTGAAGAGAGGTACAACACATTTTCCTACCCGAAACTCTGTCCATTTACTTTCTCTCTCTAACCCTTGCCTGACTTCATCATCGGAGGGTTCACCGGCGACTTCAGCCGGTAGCCTAACATGTGTTCTTTGTGCAGCTAGGTTGGGACTCTATCTGGTTGGACCGTCGGCTCAGTAACTCAGGCCAAAAAGACAAACCCCATCACTTCAATTACATATGAAATTCATGAAATATTATATAACAACTGAATCTACACACTCACTTGTATTTGGAATCTCCAATCTGTGAATATCAAGGAATCCTCGAAGATGATTCAGGTATATCTCCTGTGAATATTTCAAAGTAATATATGGATTTGTACTAATTTAATATGGACTTGTACAATTTTATTATATTTTCCAGATCCCATTTTATCACTGTGATTTTATATATTTTCAGAATATTAAAATTTTTTAACACCCCTAAATCAAAATTATGATTTCCATCCTATTTTGTCAAACCGGTACAAGGCCGGTACACAACCGGTGTACCGCCCGGCATGCCGGTTAGGCCAAAATTTCACAGTTTTGTAAAAATCCCCAATTTCTTCATAAATTATTTAAGCTATCTTAATGGTCTTAATATTCTGAAATTTTCTTCATATAATATCTTCATAAACCTTCAAACTACTTGTTCATAAATTTTTAGAATTGAAAATATGTGATTCTGTTGAGTTTTTAACAACCGGTATGAGGTCGGTACACAGTCAGTATACCGCCCGGTATGCCGGCCGGTGTACCGGTTAGAACAAAAATTGTCAATTTGACAGTTTTCTCAAGATTTTCAAGAATTATTTCTACCATCTAATTGTTGTGATTTCAAAACATTTTCAACATAAAATTGTTAATCAACCTTTGTATTATTATCATGTAAAATTTCAGAACCAAAATTAGAGTTTTAATGAGGTTCTGGGCCACCGGTATGGAACCGGTACGCAACCGGTATACCGCCCGGCATGCCGGCCGGTATACCGGCCTGTTACTGCTGTTGCAGAGCAGTGGCGATTTTCGAACCACTTGATTTTTGAGTTCTCTTTTTTATTCAAAAATATCCTAATCGACTTCTGAAAAAATCTGAAATAATTTGTACCTACTATATTTAGGTCGTAGAACATGATTATGGAATTAGTTTTTGAGATTATACATTTGTTTGACGGATCGAGGTTTTGCGAGGTGTTCTTCGCGTTCTTCGCGTTCTTCGCGAATTTGATCAAAATACTGACTTTTTGCAGAGAATTTTCGTGTTTAATCACAGTGTAGAATGACTTTGTACGTTTTTAGGTCCATGGTGTATATTTTTATAGGATTTAGATGTAGGAATTTAAGTCAATAGGGAAGTTACATATACATAATTGTGTATATAATTTTTGTATTGAATTCTTAATCCGTAACAGTCGATTCTCTCCTCCCAACAGTCATAATCCATCATTTTATACTTAATTGACTGATTTTGTAACTCTCTTAGTAAATATCCATCATTGATATAATGATTTATACATAATTTTAAATCATTTATTATTATTTTTTATGGTTTTACTACCCATGGCCTTCTCTCACAGGAGAGGATTCGGCTGCCATGGGGTTTCCTTCACCAAATTTCATCTCCTTCCCCTATATTTTCCTCACTTTGTACAATGACCCCTATTTCTTATATTATGTATTTTATTCAACTTTTAAATTCTTTACTAATTTAATTAAATAGGAGAACAATTCCAATAAATCCCCAAAAATCAACATTATTATTTACTTATTTTTCTTCATCTAATACAATTATTTTTATCTCAAAATATTATTTATTTATATATTATTATTATTATTTAAATGATACAGGTATTACAACTCTCTCCCACTTAGGAAATTTCGTCCTCGAAATTAGATTTACGTACCTGACAAAAATAGATGTGGGTATTTAGCTCTCATCTCCTCCTCGCCTTCCCAAGTAGCCTCATCGACGCCATGGTTCCTCCAAAGAACTTTGACCCAAGCAATCGTCTTGGAGCGCAGAACTTGCTTCTTCCGATCGATAATCCTCAGAGGTTCCTCGGCATAAGAGAGATTTTCCCGCACCTCTAACTCAGCTGTAGACAAGACATGTGAAGGATCCGCAATGTACTTTCGCAAATTAGACACATGAAAAACATCATGTATCCTAGATAACTCTACTAGTAACAATAAGCGATAAGCACATGCACCAATCCTCTCGACAATCTCATACGGACCCACATATCTCGGAGATAACTTCCCCTTGCCCTTTACACGAACCACACCCTTCCAAGGTGATACCTTCAAAAACACGAAGTCACCCACCTCAAACTCTAACTCCCTCCGACGGTTGTCAGTATAACTTTTCTGCCAACTCTGAGCAATCTTCAGCCTTTCCCGTATCAACTTGACACCATCAGACGACTGTTGAATCAACTCTGGACCCAACAATTGCCGCTCTCCAACCTCACTCCAACACAAAGGAGTGTGACACCGTCTCCCATATAAAGCCTCATAAGAAGCCATCCCGATGCTGGACTGATAACTATTGTTATAAGAAAATTCCACCAACGGTAGATAATCATCCCAAGCACCCCGAAAATCAATCACACAGCCTCTGAGCATATCCTCCAAAGTATGAATAGTTCATTCCGGCTGTCCATCAGTCTGCGGATGAAAAGCCGTACTGAACTTCAAAGAAGTCCCCAAAGCCGACTGTAGACTATGCCAAAATCGAGAAGTAAACTTCGGATCCCTGTCACTCACAATGGATACAGGAACTCCGTGCAGCCTGTCGATCTCTGCAATATATAACTTGGCATATCTATCTGTGGTATACGTAACTCGAACAGGTAAGAAGTGAGCAGACTTCGTCAATCGATCCACCACAACCCAAATAGAGTCGAAGCCTCTGCTACACTTTGATAAACCCACCACAAAGTCCATAGTCACGTGTTCCCACTTCCACTCTAGAATCGGTAAGCTCTACAATAATCCTGTTGGCCTCTGATGTTCTAGATTAACTTGCTGACAAGTCAAGCACTTTGCAACGAACTTAGCAATATCTCTCTTCATCCCTCTCCACCAGAAATTTTCACGAAGATTCCGATATAGTTTATTGCCTCCTGGGTGTATAGCATATGCAGAACTATGACCCTCTTCGAGAATACTACATCTCAACTCAGCATCATCAGGAACACACATTCTAGTCCCAAACATAAGCATACCACTGTCATTGATGCTAAACTCACCCCCAATCCTTCAGATACCATCTTCTTCTTATCTATCAGGAACTCATCCGTATCCTGACCCATACGAATCTGATCCACAAATGTAGGTCGAATCGAAAGACGGGCCAACAAAACATCTCCTGAACTCATCTCAAACTCTACATCAATCTTCCTCATCTTATTGAAACTCTCAATGCGAGCACATCGTAAGCAACTCAAACTCCCTGCCGATTTACGGCTCAATGCATCAACAACCACATTTGCTTTTCCATGATGGTAATGAATGGAATAATTGTAATCTTTGATCAATTCCATCCATCGCCTCTGGCACAAATTGAGTTCCTTGTGAGAGAATAAGTACTTCAGGCTTTGATGATCAGAATAAATCTCGTAGGTAACTCCATACAGATAATGCCTCCACTGTTTGAGGGCAAACACCACCGCCGCTAACTCCAAATCATGCACTGGATAATTAAGCTTATTCGGCTTCAGTTGACGAGATGCATAAGCAATCACCTTGCGTCTTTGCATCTACACACAGCCTAGGCCACGCAAAGAAGCATCACTATAGATAACCATATCCTCTGTGCCATCAGGAATTGTCAAAACCGGAGGCGATACCAACTTTTCTTTTAACGTTCTAAAACTCACCTCGCATTCCTCAGACCAGATAAATCTCATATTCTTGCGGATCAACTTCGTCATCGGCAATGCAATAGAAGAGAATCCCGGAATAAATTGCCGATAATAGCTAGCTAACCCAAGGAAGCTGCGAATCTCTGATACATTGGTTGGTCTCTCCCAACCCACTACTGCTTCCACCTTCTTCGGATCAACTCGGATTCCTTCTCTAGAAATCACATGACCCAAGAAAACCACCTCTTGTAGCCAGAACTCACACTTGATGAATTTGCCGTATAACTTCTTCTGCCTCAGAATCTGTAATACTAGCCTCAGATGTTGCTGATGATCCTCATCACTCTTGGAATAAACCAAGATGTCATCAATGAATACCACTACGAACGAGTCCAGATAGGGTTGAAAAACCCTATTCATAAGATCCATGAATACCGCTGGAGCATTCGTAAGGACGAAAGGCATCACCAGAAACTTATAGTGCCCATATCGCATTCGAAACGCAGACTTGGGTACATCTTCCTCTCGAATCTTCAACTGATGATAGCCGGATCGTAAATCGATTTTCGAAAAAACCGTAGCTCCCTGAAGCTGATCGAACAAATCATCTATCTGAGGAAGAGGATACTTGTTCCTAATCGTCACCTTGTTAAGCTGTCTGTAATCTATGCACATCCTCATAGATCCATCCTTCTTCTTTACAAATAGTACCGGAGCACCCCACGGTGACATATTGGGTCTAATGAAACCCTTATCAAGATAATCAGACAATTGCACCTTCAACTCCAACAACTCTACTGGTGCCATATGATACGGAGCGATCGATATAGGACTTGTTCCAGGAACAAGCTCAATGCTGAACTCGATCTCCCGATCAGGCACAATACTAGGTAGCTCATCAGGAAAGACATCCGCATACTCACGAACTATCGGAATGTCCTCAATACTAGGACTGGGCTACTGAGTGTCAACAACATGAGCAAGAAAACCCATACAGCCTTTGCTCAGCAAAGTCCTCGCCTGTAGACATGATATCATCTCACACCTTCCCACCATCTTCTCTCCACAAAATTTTATCTCCTCATCATCCTCAAAATGAAACATGACCTCTTTCTTCACACAGTCAATCACTGCTCTATTTGTGGATAGAAAATCCATCCCCAGAATGACATTAAAGTCAACCATAGGTATAGGAATCAAATCCACTAGAAGAGATCTCCCTCCTAACAATAACTCACCCTATGTAATAAGTGTTCACCCTTACGGGTTTCTCCATCGGAGTAGAAATAGATAGTACATATGGCAGCATAATGGGTAGCTTATCTAACTTCACCCCAAATGATACAGATACGAACGAATGGGTAGCACCAGAATCTATAAGAATACGTGCATAATGATTGGCAATAATAATGGTACCTGAAACCACCTCAGGAGCTGCCTCTGCCTCCTGTCGAGTAATAGTTAAAACCCGATCTGGCCTCACCTGACTGCCAACACTCGGAGCTGCTCCAACAGAAGACCCAACTGCCATAGAATTTGCCGACTTACGCGGCTGAGAACATTGTGGAGACTTGTGCCCCCACTCACCACAGTTGAAACATTTAAATCTCATGTCTCTGCCCTTGGGTCCTGGACAGTCTCTAAGAACATTCCCTAGCTCACCACATCCAAAGCACCTCCGCTCTCCACTGGGAGCATTGCCAACAGACTGACTCATCCGGTCTTGATCTCCATCCCTTCTGCTCTGAGACTTAAAGCCATTGAAGCTCTTCTTGAATGAGGGTTTATTCACCCCAGATTTAGAACTTCCTCCTGCACTGGAGGTCCTGCTCTACCAACCCCGACTCGAATTATTCTTTCGAGCCCTCTGCTCCATCATCCCCTCAACATCTCTGCCAATCCGTCTAGCCATATCAACAAGATCTGCATAGTCTCACTCCCTGAAAGAAGTGAGTCTGGTAGAAATACTGGCATTCAAACCATGTCTGAACCGCTGACATCTAATGTCCTCTGTATTCACCAACTGTACTGCAAATTGAGACAACGCAGAGAATTTCGCCTCATATTCTGCCACAGTCATCGATCCCTGCTTCAGATACAGGAATGCGTTCTGTAGATCCAAATGATAAGTAGCTGGGAAGTACTGATCATTGAAGCCCTTCACGAATAGCTCCCATGTCATAACTCGTGGGGGTACAACAACATCCCCTAACACCGGCATAGTAACTTGCCTATTGTAGGCCTCCCACCAAAATAAAGCCTCTCCCTTCAGATTGAAGGTGGTTAAGTTCACCTTCTGCTCCTCAGCAACTCCATGAGTAGTGAAAACCCGTTCTACTCCTTGTAGCCATTCATCCGCAACAGCCGGAGAAATAGTTCCCTCAAACTCTGAAGGACATAGTCATCGAAAATGATCAAGAAGACCCGTAGCAGCTGCTCCTGTCTGCTGATTAGTTTGCCATAGCATAAAGGCGGCATGATTTTCCAAGACCTAGGCCATAGCAGCCTCCACTCTATCCGCATTGGTCATCACTAGAGGGTTAGCTGGTGCCTGAGGCTGATTCACCTCCCCTGCAGCCGGACCATTTGAAGCGGCATCCTCAAAGTTATCCATCTCACTCCTGATCATTAACAGATAGGAATACATATATTAAACACCGTCATCAAAGTATATCCTCAGTCACAAATATAATCCATCAAATATGAAATTACACCAACGAAATCTGACACCTAAGGGTTCATTGCCATCGTTCACCTATACATCGTTCTAGACATAGGATTCCGGTACAATTGTGTTTTTCCAACTGGCTTTCCAAGACTTCTTACTTGAAAACGCGTTGATCAGGCGCCCTTTCAAATAAGATTTCAAGGCAGTCAATCAGGTGCTAAAGTAACACACACAACGATTTCTGGAAGAATAAGACAAACTGACTCAACCTATCACTCACCTCAAAGACTCAACATCCTATGTCACACTGGTTCCTAGAATCTTACAAATCTGGCTCTGATACCAAGCTGTAATGACCCGTCCCAAAAAGATAGTATTTTTAATACTTTTCGGCTATGAATCATTACTTAATCCTCTTTATATTTTTCACCAATAAAATTTTTTTCTTTAATTTTCTAACAATTCTAATATAATTAAGTAGCGGAATTAAATAAATGTTTATAAATTAAAACCATCAACTAAAACATCTCCAGTGTGACAAATCGAAGACCTGACCAAACACGGTCCCAAAAGTAAAATAGAACTAACAGTCTGAAAAGTAAATAAACTCTCATCCTCACTCTACAACAGTAAGGAAGAAGTACAGTACTAAGCTGAAAGGAGTAAGGTAACTCTGGAAAAAGAGTTATCCTGATCAGCTGGCAATGAACCCCCTACGTCTTCTTATCTGGGTATAAAAGCCACCACAAAAGAAGCAGATATATCCAAGAATGTCAGATTAATAGTTAATATAATAATCCATCAATAACAATGTAATTTAACAATAAATTGAACAACAACGTGAGGGGTTGTGACTCTTCCCTGAACAAGTCTACAGTAAAAGTACACATGTATGTCAATAACAACAACAACGTAAAGGGGTTGTGACTCTCCCCTTGAACAAGTCCAACGTGAAAAAGGTAACTAACAACAGTATAAGGGGTTGTGACTCTCCCCTTGTAAGTAACAATCGTATCATGCATCATCTTGTACTTTGTGAATTTTTAATTTTATTATCTTCATCGTCATCTTTAGTGCTAAGGAGGACTAAATCAACTCCACTAGCTAAGGGCAATATAATAACCCTTTGTATTCCATCACCGTAGGCAGTCAACTATTGGGAAGCCCGTTGCATTGCATCTACCGTCCCCCAATAGTGTTGCCGGAATACATTGTTCCATCACCGTAGGTAACCCATCATTGTTGCCGGAACATATCACCGTGTTGCATAAAAATGCATAAATTATTTATTTATATTCCATCACCGTAGGCAACATAATTGCCGGAATATATTGTTCCATCACCGTAGGGAACACACCGTTGTTGCCGGGAACATAACATCGTGGTTGCATAAATATGCATATATGTTGAGTAATTATTATTCACCGTAAACATCGTGTCATCGTAAATCATTGCAACACCATCGTGGGATTTTTATATGAACATGTTAATCATCTTTCATCAACGAATCATATTTAAGAACATCTAAACATCATGATTAGCATGCATTCATCATCAATCTTTTCTAATGCTATCATTATCTAAGCATGAATGAACTAAAGCAAGCATATAACAGCAATTATCATTAAGTACACCACACCATCCAAATACATTACATATGAAATTCATGAAATATTATATAACAACTGAATCTACACACTCACTTGTATTTGGAATCTCCGACGTGTGAATATTAAGGAATCCTCGAATATGATTCCGGTATATCTCCTGTGAATATTTTAAAGTAATATAAAGATTTGTACTAATTTAATATGGACATGTACAATTTCATTATATTTTCCAGACCTCATTTTATCACTGTGATTTTATATATTTTCATAATATTAAAATTTTATAACACCCCTAAATCAAAATTATGATTTCCATCCTATTTTGTCAAACCGGTACAAGGCCGGTACACAACCGGTGTACCGCCCGGCATGCCGGCCGGCATGCCGGTTAGGCCAAAATTTCACAGTTTTGTAAAAATTCTCAATTTCTTCATAAATTATTTAAGCTATCTTAATGGTCTTATATTCTGAAATTTTCTTCATATAATATCTTCATAAACCTTCAAACTACTTGTTCATAAATTTTCAGAATTGAAAATATGTGATTCTGTTGAGTTTTTAACAACCGGTATGAGGCCGGTACACAGCCGGTATACCGCCCGGTATGCCGGCCGGTGTACCGGTTAGAACAAAAATTGTCAATTTGACAGTTTTCTCAAGATTTTCAAGAATTATTTCTACCATCTAACTGTTGTGATTTCAAAACATTTTCAACATAAAAATTGTTAATCAACCTTTGTATTATCATCATGTAAAATTTCAGAACCAAAATTAGAGTTTTAATGAGGTTCTGGGCCACCGGTATGGAACCGGTACGCAGCCAGTATACCGCCCAGCATGTCGGCCGGTATACCGGCCTGTTACTGCTGTTGCAGAGCAGTGGCGATTTTCGAACCACTCGATTTTTGAGTTCTCTTTTTGATTCAAAAACATCCTAATCGACTTCTGAAAAAATCTGAAATAATTTGTACCTACTATATTTAGGTCGTAGAACATGATTATGGAATTAGTTTTTGAGATTATACCTTCGTTTGACGGATCAAGATTTTGTGAGGTGTTCTTCGCGTTCTTCGCGTTCTTCGCGAATTTGATCAAAATACTGACTTTTTGCAGAGAATTTTCATGTTTAATCACAGTGTAGAATGACTTTGTACGTTTTTAGGTCCATGGTGTATATTTTTATAGGATTTAGATGTAGGAATTTAAGTCAATAGGGAAGTTACATATACATAATTGTGTATATAATTTTTTTATTGAATTCTTAATCCGTAACAGTCGATTCTCTCCTCCCAACAGTCATAATCCATCATTTTATACTTAATTGACTGATTTTGTAACTCTCTTAGTAAATATCCATCATTGATATAATGATTTATACATAATTTTAATTCATTTATTATTTTTTATGGTTTTACTACCTATGGCCTTCTCTCACAGGAGAGGATTCGGCTGCCATGGGGTTTCCTTCACCAAATTTCATCTCCTTCCCCTATATTTTCCTCACTTTGCACAATGACCCCTATTTCTTATATTATGTAACTTATTCACCTTTTAAATGCTTTACTAATTTAATTAAATACGAGAACAATTCCAATAAATCCCCAAAAATCAAAATTATTATTTACTTATTTTTCTTCATCTAATAAAATTATTTTTATCTAAAAATATTATTTATTTATATATTATTATTATTATTATTATTTAAATGATACAAGTATTACACCCTGCCATGAGTAGCCTGCCCCACTGTCCCCTTATTAGCACCTCCTGCTGCACTCCCTACCGACTGCACTGGTAACTGATTTTGTTGCTGAACACACTACATAGCTTTGTGGCCCATACCTCCACACCTGAAACATTTCAGCCCGTTGTTTCCCGTTGTGCAATCCCTAGCAATATGATCTGGTGACTCATATTTGGAACACCTTTTTGAAAAGCTTCTGTCATTTGACCCCGACTGCTGGTTCACACTCCTCTCTTGATTTTCACTTCAATTACCTCCCTGACTTCTATTTCCTCCACCACTCTCCCCTTGTCAAACCTCGATCTCTGCTCCCCACCCTTGAAATTACTACCTTCATATTTTCCACTATTATCAAACCTCGCCTTTTATGAGACTCCCTCTTTTCACGATAATCTTGAATGTCATTCCACATTCTTGTTGCCATATCCACAAGATCAGAATAATCCCTCTCCCTGAACGACAACAACCTCGAAGCCACTCCAGGGGCCAAGCCCATCCTGAAATGCCTACACTTCAAATCCTGTGAACTAACCATATATGGTGCATATCTAGATAGTGCAGCAAATCTCGCCTCATAATCACTGACATACATATTCCCTTGCTTCAAATTTGAAAAAGCTTCCTCCTTCCCAAATCGAAAACTATCTGGGTAAAACTTATTGTTAAACCCTTGCATGAACCTATCCCAAGTAATAGCTCTTGGGGCAGCTGGCTCAACTCCAAGTGCCAGTGCCATCTCTTGCCTTTTAAAAGCATTCCACCAACTCTTAGCTTCACCTATAAATAGAAAAGTCACCAAAGTCACCCTTTGCTCTCTCTCAACACCCATCGTGTCAATCACCAACTCTACCTCTCTCAACCATTCTTCAGCCACCTCAGGATTATTTACTCCCTCAAATACCGTACCACACATCCTTTTGAATCTTTCTATGAGACCCATATTCATACCTCTATCCACATTCTGATTAGCCTGTAATTGAATCAACACTTGTTGACCTTCGGCAAATTGAGCAATGGCGGCCATCATCCTAGCCTCTTCTCCGACCACCGAAGGAACACCTCCACCACTACCAAAATTCCCTCCATTCACGCTAGCCTCTTCTGCAACCCCTTGATTGTTATGCTCCATTATTTCCTTATAAATCACAACACAAGAAACAACATGGTGGAAACAAGTATTAGATGACAAAACTCAAGCGTCAGTCAAACACACCTCAATGACTCAATGCATGATTCGACATCCTATGGTCCACTACTTAGCCATCCTAACCTTAGCATTTTGTTATACTATGCTTTTCCACTTAACTTTCCAAGACTTACCATTGGAAGAGAACGTTGATCAGGCGTTCTTCCAATCGAATTTCAAGTCAAGTCATATGGGTGCCCAAGACACACATAATAGTCACAAAATACGAATACTCAAACTCCCAACACTTACTTCAAACTCATACCTCAAGCACAATTTCCATTCAATTACGCGGTCCCTAACTCGGACCTACAACCTAAGCTCTGATACCAAGTTGTAACATCCCAAACTTCAGAAATACACAAAAATTTAAAATTTTTCGTAAACCTCTTAATCAAATAAACCTCAAGTAACATGGTCAACACGAAATCATAGAAATAGGTAGATCTTCTCACATAAATCCAAAAGTACTATATTATCCAAACTTCAAAGGAAAGCATTAAAAGAAAACATTCACTTCTACTACAACCTCTATGATAAGTCTTTGAACCAAGATCAATGTTAAGCTACTAGAAAAAGTAAAAAGAACTACAATCCCACATATGTTTTCTTTTCCTCAAGACAACCTCTTCCAAATCATTACATCCAATCATCCAATGCCCTCCAGTCTCGTAGTGGACCGCTAACCTTGCAATCTATTTCCAAGCCAAAGACAAGGAAATAGAGTGTGAATATGATATGTTTAATTTCCAAACACAAGTAATTTCAGATGTCACAAATTATGACTATGAGCATGAACAATTCCTCTTTTAACAATGCATCTCATGCATGATACTTATATATTCTGGCCGAAGCCTCTTTTCAAAAATATTTGAGCATCCCATGCCCTGAAAATAGCTACTACTATAGGTAGTAGTTTGTACGCCCCGCGCACTAAATATTTGGGGTACGTCCCACGCACCCGTTGGACTTACATTGGTTGTCAACAATCACCACCCGTCCCACAGAGGCATGTATAATATATTTATATGTGCATATTATGCTTTCCATCTCAACTTATGTATTTATGTTCATGCATACCAAACTCATCATGCATTATGTCAATGCATCTCAAACAATCATGCATTATGTCCATGCATATCAACTCATCATGTGTTATGAAATTAAATACAATAACAACAATAGTAACTTCTTATGCTCAAAGGAAACATTTAATTAAAACAATCTTGCGAATGAACCATTAAATATACCATACTCCTACACTCACCGATACCATGTGGTTTAAACTTTCTCCTTGCCTTTGAGTGAGGCCTCAGTGTCTTCCTCAAGCGTCCCTGTCAAAACAATTACAATTTTAGTCCACATGAACATATAGTTTGACAGGAATTAACAAAATCATTAAATTAAATTAACTTGATTGATAACCGCATTTAAACCACTTATTAGAGTCTCTAAATATCCCCTAATACCTTCCAAACACAACCCAAGTCCATACCCGAACACCCCGGGAAACTACAAAAATCTTCCAAAATTACCCAGCGGGGACCGGTACCCCACTATCATGGGGACTGGTACCCCACTATCACGAAGACCGGTATCCGTCCCCTTCCTGGACCTTCTGCTCAATGGGGACCGGTACCTACCTTATCGAGGGACCGGTACCCGACCCTTTCCCAAACTCACTGCTTACCGAGTCATTTGACATTCTTTTGGAATTACCAAAAATAAAAAAACAATCTCTATTCATGAAAATAAAAGATATTAAAT
>NMUG010003440.1:0-14802 GCA_002855965.1 Monotropa hypopitys
ACGAAGTACTTTAACATTAGTATCAAATCGAGTACGCACCATTTGGTGAAAAGATTTGAAGCACGAAAAAACTTCACTTTTGGCCTTCAGTAAATACACCCATGTGACATGAGAATAACAATCAATAAGGGTGACAAACCAACGATAACCTGACAGAGATGTGACAGGAGAAGGACCCCAATCATCAGAGTGAATAACCATAAATGCCGAAGCACTTCTTTGATTGACAGGAGCATAAGATGAGCGCTTATGTTTTGCAAGCTCACAAGCGTCACAAAGGAACTGACTCCGAGAGCATTGTTTGACCAAATTAGGGAACAATCTTTCTAAGATTCCAAAAGATGGATGACCCAATCTACGATGCCACTGATGTAATAAAGGAAGAACAATGCTTGTATTTGTTGTAAAGGCTTGACCATATGACAAAGGTGAACAAGCAGGTTCAGGTGCAGATTCTAAAAAATAAAGGCCCCCGTGAGCTTTACCACTGCCAATTATCCTTCCAGTATTCAGTTCTTTAAAGACACAATGTGTAGGGAAAAAGGTCACAGAACAATTTAAGGATTGAGTAAGACTACTAACAGATAAAAGATTAGTGGAAAAATTGGGAACATAAAGAACTGAGGAAAGAGAGATGGTTGGAGAATAATGAATGGAACCTTTCCCAGAGATAGAGGAGAGCGACCCATCTGCAATTCTAACCTTATCTTGACCGGAACATGTAGAATACGAGTCAAAAAAGAAAGAACAACCTGTCATATGATCTGTAGCACCAGAATGAATTATCCAATGAAGAGATGTGGAAGCAGAGGATGCACTAGCTGATATACCCGTAGTAGAAGAAGCCATGATATTTGGAGTATCAAGTCTAGCTATAAGACGCCTGAAAGTTTTCAACTCCCCCTGAGAAAGAAGACCAATAAGGAAAACATCTGTCCTTGAAGAGTCCATACCAACCACGGATCACCCAATCGACAATAACAAGGCCAAAGCTGAACAATCCGAACGATAAAACCCAGAATCCAAGTACCCAATAAACCAAGCCGCAATCCTCAATCAAATAATAATAATCAGTCACACCCCAAATGCAATACAAGGATAGGTGGGTTTGTTGGGTTTTCTAACATAGCCACAGAACGGTCGTGAGTTCCACCGAGGATATCAGATACTACCAACGGACGAGGCTGACTCAATATGCATGTGCAATGCAAGAAGAAACACAAACTGTGGTCGGACCAGTCTTACCGGAGATCAGCACATGCATCAAAAAACTCAAACGCTGATACAGAATGAAAAACCAACCCAGATCTGAAAACACAATAAATCACCGCAGATCCAAGGAGGCTCGTCGGAAGCAGACAATGGCAACGATAGGGGTGCGAGCCAACTCAAGCATAAAGGATACAATACTCAAATCTGTACAAAAAAAAACCTAACAGTCCAGTAGCCTAGAAGCCAAAAAAAGGCCAATGGAAGTCGCCGGAGAAGCCCAAGAGGACAATCGCGACTAGTCGGAGCAGCCCAGGAGTCACCGGAGGAAGGTGGCAACGGTCAGGAGGCATCTGGAGTGGTTGGCGAAGGTCAGGCGGCGTCTGGAGAGGCTGGAGAAGGTTGGCGGCGAGGGTTGCTGGCGACTGGTCGCGAAGATACGGCGCGACCAGAAATGGCTCACAATGGTCGGACGAGAGCAGGACCAGGCGACGAACTCCAGAGTCCTGCGACGAAGGGGCCAGGCGACACGAGGAGTTGATCGCGACACGAGGAAGAATCAGGCGACAAATGCCAGAGACCTGGTCGAAAAAATGGCACGCAACAAACACCGGAGACTTGGTCGGAAAAGTGGCGGCTGCTAGGGTTTACCTGGTCACTCTGATACCATGTAAAACGGGAGAGCAGCGGAGGAAATATTTTCTCTTTTCATATATCTCAACCCAATATTACAATGGGATATAAACACATATACAAAGGGCAAAAATACAAAGAAGGCCCTATCAACTAAGCCTATTTACATAAGGACCCATACAACTTAACAAATAGGAAGGTCATTTGGACTTGTGAAGGAAGAGGAAGGAGCTACATGCAGACAAGATGATGGTATTCGAACGAGGACAGGAGTTGCAGGCAAAGACGATAAAAGAACGGAATCTTGCATGACTATCTTTTATGCTTTTTACGTTGATAAACCTGCAGAACAGGAGTTGCAGGCAAAGATGATGCATGAATGATTGATAGGGGGATAGATGATACCAACTCAAAAATGACTGACACAGATGATCCCCAAAAGAAAATAAAGGGGTGGATTCAAAAAAGGTAACATCGACACTGACATAATACTTATGCAACAGAGGATTGTAACACCTATAACCTTTTTGAGTTCGAGGATAACCAAGAAAGACACACTTGAGATAATGAGGAGCCAACTTGTCGTGATTAGGTTTCAAATTATGAACAAAAGCGACACAAACACATGAGGGGGTAAGGAAAAGTAGTAGTTGCACCAGGATATAACATGGAGAAAGGAATCTCGCTATTCAACACAGAAGATTCCACGTGATTAACTAGATAATATGCAGTAAGAACCGCATCTACCCAATACTGTTTCGGAACATGCATATGGATCATGAGAATGCGTACAACATCTAGTAGATGTCGGTGCTTGCATTCAACAACACCATTCTGATGAGAAGTGTGAACACAATTGGTTTGATGAATGATGCCACAATCAGTATAAAAAGAAGACACACACGATTGGGTATACTTCAATGCATTATCATACCGCAACTCTTTTACACGTATCACACTGAGTTGAAACTTCACTACAAAAACTCAATAACACATGTGGCAATTCAGATCATTCTTTCATTAAATATAACTAAGTCATTCTTGAACAATCATCAACAAAAATAACAAAATACTGAAATTCTTTTGGACTTTTGACTCGAGACGGGCCCCAAATATCAGTGTGAACAACCTCAAAAACTGCAAATGATAATTCTCAACTCTACAAGCAAAAACACTACAATGGTGCTTTCCCAGTTGACATACCTCACATTCTAAAAAATGGAGCTAGCACTCGAAACAACTTGACGCAATTTATTTACAGACATATGACCCAAACGACAATGTCACTAGAATGAAGATGCAAAGACACAAGTGAAAGCCTATCCCAGAATGTCCAGATAATATAGTCCATCTTATTCATGTCCCAAACCAATCATCTTGTTCGTCTTGAGGTCCTGAAAAAGACAACAAGTTTGAGAGAAAGTTACGAGATATTGTAGAGATTTAGTCATCTGACTCACAAATAACAAATTAAATGGAAACCCAGGAACATACAAAGCATCAAATAACATAAAGGACTGGGTTGGGTGAATTACACCTTTGTCAACCACAAGGCGAGTAGAATCATTAACTAAGATAATGTTATGTTTCATAGGAGAACGATTATGAAATATAGAATTTGTACCAGACATGTGAGAACTTGCCCCTGGGTTGATTTCCCAGGAGGATGGTAACTGATTGACAACATTTGCTTGATTACCTATATGTTCCATGGATGTAGTAGATTGATAGGAGATACCAAAAAGTGCATTTAGCTTCTGAAGAATCTGATCCAAGGGAGAGAAAGTATCTAAAACCGAATTATGATGAGAACCAGAAGCAACATGGTCAAAGGCCAATGGATAAGGTTGTACACATTCATCATACAATTGGTGTGCATACTCTGGTTTATCCCACTTCTCCCAACAGTATTCTTCAGTATAGATGGGTATACAACAGTGGTTGCATTTTCGTTGAGATGCACGACCACCACCTCGACCATCACCATGACCACCATATCTACCACCACAACCACCTCCTTGACCATTCCAGTGACCTCCATTACCGCCACCACCGCCACCACTAGACACCGACAGAACAAAATCACTAATAGGCACAGTAGAACTCTGACCTAGGAATGATCGATTCAAGCGAGAAAAGATATCCACAACAGTAGGTAATTGTTCACCAGCAAGAATTTGGAATTTGTATGGATCAAGATCAGAATCCAACCCAGCTAAAATAAGAGCAACATAGAACTCCTTCTTCTAACACTAAGCTTCCCGCAAATATGTTGTGACGGGATGATACTGCAACAACTCCTCCTACAACACCTTCTTCTTAGACAGATACTCATTAACAGGTTTTACATTTTGTGTTATGTTTAAAAACAACTCATACAACTCATAGATACGAGCCACATTCCTCTTATGAGAATATGATTCTTCTAAGGAAGTTCAAATCTGTTTGGAGTATTCACACCACTAAACATTCGATGCAATAAATGGACTCATACTATGCCACAACCAAGACATGACTTACACATCAGTGCTCATCCAATATTCATACTTGACTGAATATTTTGACAGAGGATTCTTAGATAAAAATCGTAACTTCTTCTTTGCCCTCAGCACGACTTCAACAAACTTGGACCAATGCCAGATAGTTGGCTTGATTAAGTTTCATAGCAGTAAACGATTTAAAAATATTATAGCTATAAGAACTAGTAAAGAAATCATGGTTTCCACCACTACTAACCTCGGTAGATGAACCAGGAAGACCACCAACTGATTCACCACGACCACGGTCGCCACTGCAATCTCTACCACCACCACTAATCTCAACAGACTCTTCTAGATTCGTCACACACACAAAATTGATCTACTCTATGAGATCTGGGAAACCCAAGATAGTCATGAACAATAATCACCACAAACCACAAATAGACAGGAACAATGACACACAACCACGAATGAGAAATTACATCACCATGAAGATGAAGATGAAGATGAAACGACAACCCATAAACTGCAAACTAGCTTGTTTGAATCCTGTCGAACTTACCGCGGAGTTCGATCCGCGAAGTCGATGAGTTTTACAGTTCGCTTTAACCTTGCTCTAAAACCAAATAAAAGTTTAGAAGAGAGGGAGACAGAAAGGAGAAAGAAAAATAAAAGAGTGAGAGAGCTTGATCGCTTTAGTCTCACCTTCGCTCAATTTATATTAGAGACAAAAAGAATGCTAAATTACATACTAAGCCCACATAGAATAAGCCCAAACCATAAATTACAAATAAGTCCACAATAAACTGTAAATATAAGTTTTTCCCACATTGGTTAATTAATGCCTCCAAAACTAGTATATGAGCATGTGCGTCCTCTCCACTCATTGCCAATTGGTCTTGAGTTCGATGCTTTAACATGGTATCAGAGCTAGGATTTCAAAGGCTTTTGGACAACTCTCTTGGTTAATTACCCCGTTATTTGTGCCTTAAGTGCATCTTATTTCGTTATAATACATGTGTTACGGATCTATAGTTTATCTCTCCACATGTGGGTCAGGGGTCGCACAAGCGGGGAGTTTAGAGTTTGTCCAACATTGGTTAACTAATACCTCCAAAAGTAGTATATGAGCCTGGGCAGCCTCTCTCCTCATTGTCAATTGGTTTTGAGTTGGATGCTTTAATAGTAAGGAAGCTTCAATACTAGAATAGAATCTCTCTCTCTATCGATAGAGGAATCCTCTCTATCGGTAGAGAGGCGAGTGGCATAGAGGTATCGATAGAAAGGTGTTAGTAGAGGAGCAATCAATGCTAAGTAGAGTCTCTCTCTATCGATAGAGAGATTCCATTTATCGGTAAAGAGAGCACTGGTATCGATACAAGAGATATCGATAAAAGGGTAAAATAATCCCATCTCTATCGATAGAGGAACCCATCTATCGGTAGAGAGACAAGTAATACAACTGATTGTTTTGAAATAGGAAAATGGCTTTTGAGCTTCGTCGAATTATGTTCTCGCATGGATAATTTTAGAGACATCTAAAATGACTTGAAAGATATTGTTGGAGACCTAATTAACTCTAGAATTCATTGATAATGCCCAGGTTTGGTTTGGAATCATAAAGCGTGAATTTGACTAATTATGACATTCAATTATATGATTTAATTATTGATTCATACACTATGAACAGGTGCAGAGGATGGTACATCCGAGATGACAAAGACTTAGTTCTACATTCCCTTTGACGAAGCTCCTGTAAGTTGTACAATTCATAATATGCTTCAATTGAAAGTGTATTATTTGTTGATGTTAGTTCAATATATACTATTGATTGTCGTCGAAGCGTTATGCCAAGATACGTTCTTTGAGGCACTTGTACCGAGATATGTTACGGCTTTTGAGCCTTAAATTTTAGACCAGATGTGGATTCCAAATAATGGTTGGGTCAATACATGTTTCTATGGCTATACCCAAGTCGGTGATATTGATATTTTGATAGTGAGCTACTACTTATACTTATTGTGATTCAATTATTGCTTTGGAGTTTAGTTGTACTATGTTATGTCCCATGAACACTCATGGAATCTGTTATGGATTCTAGTTTTACAGATATAAAATTGGTCCACTACTAGTGGTGTGTGCAGTCAAGTCTTGCTTGGAGGCTGATGTTGTTGGTGTTTAGATAGCTAGCTTGATTATCATAGTTTGTTGTTTAGTTTGTTTGTTATTGTAGATAAGTTTCATTGTTGTTGTATATTTTGCTTTAACACCTTTTATTTTTGTTGTGTGATGTAAAACCTTGTATTCTTATGAAATAAAATGTACTATTTAACTCATAGTTATAACAGGTGTGCGCCTCGGTGCGCTTAGGCATGAGGAGCAGTCATGCACGGGTGGTGCGCCTTGTGGGATGTAAAGCCATGCGACATGCAAGAGGCGCGAGTTTTTGTGGTGAGAAGCAAGTCTACGTGTAAGGCGCAAGGCGCAATTGTGGCGTGTCTCTGTTGATTTAATGTAAATCATGATTTTTACCTTCAAAATTCTAAAACTTGGATCGATCGGCCTCAACTTCTCTCGCTGGACTTCTCGTGCACTACTTGTTGCTGCTTCAATCGACGAACTAAAGTTCTCTATCTCCCTCGACTTCTCTCTCTGTAATTTTCTCGACCCCTCACTCTCGATACCTCACATCTCTCTCTCTCAATATCAACTTCTCTGTGTTTCTCCATGCCTCACATGATCGCATCAACTCTCTCGATCTTTCGAGATTGTGACATATATTGTATATATACACGAACACGCGTGAGTATCTCTATATCCGTCATAGTGGATTTCACATACAGAGTATATCACATACAGAGTGTCACGAACATACAATAGATTTCACACACACATACACAGATCGAATAATATATGTATATTTCATAATAATGATAAGTAAGTTTGTTTGTTTTTTCTCATTTCAATGTTAGAATTGCAATAATTCATTATTATTTTGAATAATTGATTTAAATGTTGAATTTGATGAATTAGTAGTAATAATTCTGTCAAAGATTTTTGTCTACTATTTTTTGAACAAGTTTTCCCACACTCTCAAATTCATTGTCTTGACAATTAATATTTGATATATTGTTGAATGCTATTTTTGCCAATTTTGCATCTAATTGCACCTCGCTTCGATGAGGCACGTGCCTTACATTGTGCCTCGTGCCTAAACCCCACGAAACTTTTGCACCTCAGTGCGCCTTGTGCTTTAAATAACTATGGTTTGACTTAAATTATCCAGTTGGACTGTATGTTAGTTGTAAGTCGAACTTAATTATTGTTGTGTATCGTGCTGGTGGGATCCACTCAGGCATCTTCTAAAGCGGGGCGTGACAAAACAGATAGATTGTTAGTATTTTTGGGTTAGACTATTTCCAAGAACTATGTTTTAAAACTACAACGTGTTTGTAATTTAATTTTTTGGCTTTATTTTAGAAAGTTAGCCTTTTGAGTGATAGTTAGGTTAGTATCTCTTTGTGAGGAAGAATGCCATTGAAATTGTCAAATTTTCCATGCGTGTTCAAAGAAAGTATATGCATTTTGCATTTTAGTGTTGCATACTTTTAAAGGCAATTTAGGCTTTGTGTTGAGTTGGGTGAGAAAGTTAAAATTTCTAGGTATAAAATCCACCATCCCTCTTAGCCCGTGAAGAGGACCCAGGATGCAAGAGCGCTTCCCGTGACCGTCAGGCGAGCAAACACTTGTCAAGTGTTGTTTTTCCGGGTTCATCCCATTCTTCGCGGTTGATTGAATAGTGCCTGTCAAGTGTGTGAGTGTCGCACGAGGACACGTTTGTGGTATGATTTGAATAGCCCAGCTCGTTTTCAGTTTCCAATCTAACAGTAGACATTTTAAGTCATTTTACGTAGTATTTAAGGCTATTAGAGTTAGGTTTTTTTGTCCTGGATTAAAATTTGAGGTTAAGCTTATGATTATCATCGGTAACTGTAGTGGCCGAACTCTGGCCTAGGCGGCCGGATCCATCTTACCGGACCGCCCAGCCAATCCGAACCCCTCTTCAATCATCTCGCGGAGCAAACTAGGGTCGTCGGCCTCACGGATCTCCATCACATTCTCATCTGCATGACCAAAAGACAGAACTGGCGGTTCATGCAGACCTTCGACAACCAAAGCAGACTCTCTGGACATCCGAAGGATCCAAGCCGGCTCGGCCATGCGGTCTCCTTCAAACCTTTGGCATACTCAGTCCGGACGACAAGGAAGCTTTGCGTGTCTTCTCCCCACTAAAAGGAGGCACAACTCCCCCCTCCCTGTCAGTCGGTCTTATACCGGAGGGGTCCACCATCGGTAGTGACAACAATGACCTTCGATATAGCGTCAGACTCGGGGCTCACCATACATGTGCTGATGTAGCCCGGGTTGTTACAATACAATCATTGTCACACCGCTAGGGCTGACACCAGCAACAGGACCGCCTCACGTACATCACGCACTTGCCATTGGAACCAAGTCAGGTTTGGAGACGTATATATACCCCCATTGAGGTACTGTTCACAAGACTTCTGACGCTTGCTCTCTGACTGCTCTTGCTTTACTTTGACCATTCTCCGACACTTATTGACTCAGCCATCGGAGGTCCCTCTCGATCACTGCCGACCGGTGGGTACTCACTCTTGTTTCGTAGGAGCCAAGCAGGCCGATCCACTTTTTGTTTTCTAAGTCAAGCCTCAGCCTATTCCCGGGTCAGTCGGTGCATATTCACCTCCCGGGCAGAGCTTACGTGAATCATCGAAGAACAAGGATTTTCCAATCACCACATTTGGCGATTCTGCTGGGGATCCGTTCCCAGACTCCGGTGATGTGAATCTTCAGTTCCATCCTTTTCGTCTATTATCTCTCTTTTCCCGATGGGAGGCGAAAACCCTCTATTCGGCCATAACGACCACCTTCCACCTCCACCACCTTTGCTATTCGTCTCCGGTAGGGGGATAGGATCCACTATTGCTCAAGACCTATCTATGGATCTAATGGGGTCTTCCTCACAGTCATACGATGAGCAGATTCATTAGAAGGATGCCGAAATTGCCTTTCTGAAGGATCAGTTTTCCAGACTTACGACGCTCTCTATGCACTCACCGTTTGATCCTCCGTCAGCACCGTCCGGAGACAAGCATGGCAACAAATCTCCCTCATGCTCTACTTCTGAGCACACCGGGAGGCGCCCGATGCTAGAGCGACTTGGAAATCCAAACGACCACGGTCGTTCAGGCAAGGGAAAGACAATCCGCCGATCCCCAGTGCATGAGCACCAATCGGGCGGCGGTCATGTCTAGTCCTCTAGGCGTCACTGATTAGCCTCAAACATTATATATTATTAGGCTAATTTGTTATCTCTTTGTATCACTTCTAAGCTTAATTCTTTAACTTTTATATTGTTTTACGCTTTCGGTAGTTTTTCTGACTCTACAGGTGAAACATGCTTAAAAGGCCCATTCTAGCCCTGTTTGATGTCCACGGACTCTAAGACGTGCTACCGACGTTGATGCACCTTATCAAGCACTCACGGAACGGCCAGAGGACGATTCCCGGTCCTCACTTTTCAACAGAATCACTGTACCAGATACGGGTACCAGTCCCTTGAACCTACGAGGACCGGTCCCTATGTTCCAGTGGATTTCAACATCAGCGGGTACCGGTCCCTCCTACCTACAGGGACCGGTCCCTTTTCATCAGAAAGTTCTCAATTGCAGCGGGTATCGGTCTCTCCTACATACGGGGACCGGTCCCTTTTGATCAGTGAGTTTAGTTTTTATGCGGGTACCGGTCCCTTGTACCTACGGGTACCGGTACGATGGTACCTTGGGCTTTTTCCGCCAATTCTGTTTGAATTTCTAGCACGTGTGAGGGGCAATTTTGTCCGGTTTTAGTTTATATTATTGTACCTATTTAAGTAAACTTTAAGCTTAACCTCAAAGGAGGAACTAAGTTTAGTTGTTGTCGTTAGTTTTAGTTCAAGTTAAGCTTTAGATACAACCTAGGTGACTTTCTTCTCTCAAGTTTTCTCCTCCATTGATAGAGCTCCAATGGTGGTTTGTCTTTGAGCTCTCTATTGTAGAAATTTCCTGTATTAAAGTTGTAAGCTTTCTTCTTTTCTATTATAATATCCACTTTATTTATATGCTTATGTTGATGTTTTTCATTTCTCTCTCCTTTCTCTCTATGGCATTCTCTTGCATGTATGAGTAGTTAGATAGGGTTGCTCATGGGAGCACTTGTTCCATGACCTAGGAATTGTGTTTTGACTTCCATTGCATGGCTAGGTTAGGCTCCACCTTGGGAACATCTTGATTTTGGTCTTGATGTGGGGCTGTTAACCTCTTTGTTTGCATGTTGGCAAGAACTCTTGTCATATGCAAAGGTTTGAGCTATGTCACCCCACATGCTCGATAAAATGTCTAGATGATATTTACCCTTGGTTTTGCTCACCCCACATGTGGGGTTGTTAACCTCATTGTTTCCATGAATTGAAGCTTGGTAGATGGATTCTTTTATCATCATGTCCGTGAATTCAAGCTTGGTTCAATTACATCACCGGATTGCTTTGGAGTCGATCTACGCAACGGCTCTTCGTTTGATTCCGTAAAACGCATCGAGTGGAGATTAGGTTTGATTTGAGATATTAATTGTAATCGTACCTCTTCATTATTCTTTTGGTGATTAATAAATGATCAATTGATTTAGTACATTATTGAGAATTGCCTATTTTGTCATTCCTTGTCTCTTTATTAATCGATATTGTGGTATGATTTAGAAACGTGGAATAATATTTTTTTATTTTTAATTACTAATATTATTCACCCCTCTCTTGTAGTGCTAATAGTTTATCCATTGTTTTGCGATTGACATTGCATATATATACTCTAAACATAGAGATTTTGAAAATACCGTTTCGTTGTGCAGAAGTGCTTCCCTTCTTGCAGATACTGTTGGCCCCACAAGTGATTCGAGTAATATGAATCCAAAGCTATAAACATCATCCTCCACGGATTTCATTTGCCTGCAACGGGTGGAAAATCGCAATTAAACATCCAATGACCACTAGTTCAATCAATGGAATTATTCTGCATTTCTGCAATTCAATTGTGATTCTTATCATATTAATGGAATTGTTTTCTGGATCGCCGAGTATTGTGACAAATCCACGACTCGACTCTTCATTAAGATAAAGTTTACATTTACATATCGTCAAATTAAGCTTCCATTTTCCTGACGATAAGGTTTGTTTTTTATTGGAACAAAGTGGGAAAAACACTTACCATGATTTAAGGCTCTCTCCCTTTGCCTGCAGACCAAGAAAACGAGTGATTTCAGTTGGAAAGTGAGCACAACATAAAGAATGCGCACAAGGTAAAGAAACACAAAAATAGCCAACCAACCAATTTACATAATAGGGTGACACACCTCGGAATAGTCTTCTTCTGCAATAACAATGGACAGCCCATAGTCACTAAGTTTTGCCATTCGATGCTCGTTCAGTAGTATACTATTTGCTTTCAATCTATTATTGAAGAAACCGGGAATAATTTCAGTATGTAGGAAGTGCACAGCCTTCGCAACACCAATCAGAGCTGACAATCTGTCTTCCCATTTGAGAGTCTTTTCTGGACTATTATCTGCAAACCATTAGAATAAAGAGTCAAGAATTTAGTTCCAATTGGGAAATTCAACCTACCTTACAACAATTACTGTTTGATGATTTCAGCTTACCTGAGAGATGGGCACGGTAATTCCCGTTTGGCACATATTCGTATATAAGATAAAGTTCATTTGCCTTAGATTCATCTCTTCCTCCACTATTAATGCAGAAACCCAAGAGGCAAACCAAATGTGGGTGTCGTAGCTTTGCAAGCAAGTCCAGCCTGAGTTTAAGATTGCGGAAAGTATATTTCATGGAGATAGACAGGCATCTGATAGCTACATGTGCCCCATCCTCTAGTGTTCCTTTGTGAAGCTGCCGAAACAAAAGTGGGGTCACGGAAGTTTTACTGAAATGTAAAGATCAGACTAAGAAATCAAGGAGGTTCCGAATTGCTAACTAAAGTGTTTGATTGCAATGGAAAGAAACTTTTTTCTCGTCCGTGGTTAATATATGCTGTAAAGCTTCAAAGAAAATTTTATGTTTGGATATTACCTTCCCATATGAACCTTCACCCATTATGGTAGACTTGTCGAAGTTGTTCGTAGCTTCCATTAGTTCTTCTAAGCAAAACAACCGACACACTGGCATACCTTCAGAGCCTAATTTTGCTGCTTGAGAAATATACCCTGGACAAAAGAAGACAGCACTTACAACTGCGAACATAATACTTCTACAATACACACTTTTTAAATAAAACCCCTTAGAGCAACTCCAGTGGTGAGCTGTAAACCTTCCCCGAAACTGATACTTCGATATGGCCCACCAAAAAAGGAGCTCCATTGGCAACTCAAAGTTCTTGCCAAATTTTCTGCTAACTTTGACACGCATGCATTGGTGATCAATACTTTTGATCACCAATTCATTGGATCGAACAATAGAATATGAGTTGTTATGTCAAAGTAGCATCGAACCAATTAAGCAACAACATATAACAAAATAATAGAACTTGTGTAGTACCCAATCATTGAAGGTATGAATGGAGTAAGAATTGTAGACAGACCTAACCTTTGATAATATGCATAAACTGATTGCTTTCATAAAACCACTGAAACATTGCTTAAAATGAGGACATTGTTGTCAGCCATAATTTTTGTAATGGCATTGCAAAAATGACAAAACTAGTGAAGATGCTATTTAGAAAAGGATGGAAGAATAAGTCTCAAAACAAGTTTCCAAATGTGTGTCAATTGAACTGTAGATCAAAGAGAGCTTTGTATAATCAGTGACTTACTCGCATTTGTTAATATGTCCGATGAGAACCCTGTCACCGAATTGTCGTGCATTGCCTTAGTTAGTAAATGTTGCTCCGATGTTCCTCGAGGGCAATACCTTCTGCAAACAAGAAGAAATCCAAAAGCCAAAACCAACACAAGTGCAAAAATTCCTCCAATGACACCCACTAAAATTCTCACATCCTTCCCTTTGGATTCTTTCCTCTTCACATGAACTTCACAAGATGACTCTGGATGCTGATTTCCCACACCGGTTAACAAGCAATTCCCACCATACTCGACAACTCTATTATCTGATGCATTACTCAAACAAGAAGGCAAAAACCCTTTGATCTTGTTCTTAGATATATCGACAAACTGAAGTTTCTTTCCACAAGTCAAATGGATAGGAAGTGATCCAGTAAATAAATTTGATGCCAAATTTAAGTAACTAATGTTGGGTAAAGAGAAAATTGCAGAAGGAGGTGGTCCTTTTAGAGAATTGAATGAAAGGTCAAGGTGTTGAAGATGAACCAATATGCTTCTCTGTGTTGAAGATGGTATTAGACCACTCAAGTGATTGTCTCTTATGCTTAAATAGGTCAAATTTGGCAAGGAATTAAACCAATCAGGGAAAGTACCATTCAAGAAATTGCCATCCAAAACAAGGGTTTGAATCTTCACCAATCTTGAAATCTGAGGAGGAATATAACCAGACAAATAATTTCCACTCAAATCCAAATACTCAAGTGAATTTAATCTATAGATCTTTGCAGGAACTGGACCCCAGATGCCCAAAGACTCCAAAACAAGAACCCTCAAAGTCGTTAACCTTGCTAAGGTGGCTACAAAAGAATCCATAGAGAAGATTTCTGATAGGGTTTTATTAGGAATCGAAAATCCATCAAATTTGGTTATCCTTTTTGGCTTTTTGTCACCCAAGATTCTGAGCTCAGTGACAAAATTATTTTGGCATGTGATGTTTACTTGCTCAGAGGACAAATAGCAAACATATGTGCCGCTGTTGTACAAAATCTCCAACTGCTTTGGATACTCTAAATGTTTGCTCAGCTGAAGAAGCACTTGGGTTTGCGAGGACTGTAATTGGTGGGTACTTCTAATAAAGAAACCCCATGAAAGGCATAGTAGTAGGAACAAGCTAGACCACCCCATGGTATGATTCTTAAAATTTCCGAAACAGAGCAGTGCTAAGCTGTAGATTGAAATATCCGACTTGGATCCAGCAGAGATTACATATATAAAGAACTAGAAGTTCTACCTCTGGAGCTGAAATGTAATGGTTTACAACACCCATGGCGTCAAGCAAGAGCAGATAAAATGTCAAACTCAAAAGCCAAGAGCCAAGGATTTCATGGGGATTTGTGGGCACATGAAAGCGGAGCGCTCATATAATATTTGATTTTGGATTTTTATTTAAAATATTATTTTATATTATTTTGTAAAAAATCAACTCAATTGAATAATATATAAAATTTCGTTTGAATGTTCATCCACTAAAATTGTAATACTCGTTCCATATTATAAATTAATTTAAAAACAATTC
>NMUG010003441.1:0-14803 GCA_002855965.1 Monotropa hypopitys
TTTCGCTAAAATCCGGAAAAACCAAACCTCTCTATTTAGCAAATCCCTTAGATTCCGTCAACTCTCTGTGGTTCGACCTCGATCTTGCCACTCTACTAGTTAGAGTTGTATTTTCGTGTTTTACAAATTATCTTTTGTCTAGTTCACCGATTCCCGTTTAACTAATGACGCGGAAAAGTCGCGCTAGCAATGTCCTCGATAAGTGGGGTGGTAAAGTGGGATTGTTGGGTTTTTGCTAAGGTAATGTAATAACCTATCTTGGTTGATTGACGATCTTATTCGATCTAGTTGTAGTTGGATGCGAGTTTGGTTCATTGAATATCTTGGATGCGTGTACAACAACTGGTATTCTTGGAAATTTACGTAAGTGGTTCAAAGTGATAAATGAACGTCAAATGCAGAGGATGTGCCTAATAAGGGCTACTCTAACCTAATCTTGAATCCATCTAATGTGAACGAATAGTTGAGATGGGAAAGTGAAATGCGGTCACAATAAATATTAGTCGCATGTCTCGGACTAATTGGAATAATGCAAGCAAGTCTTAGTCGTGTGTCTCGGACTAATCGGAATAATGAAGGAAAACATTAGTCGCGTGCTTTCGGGCTAACCGTAGCAAAGGAAATAAATCTTTGTCGCGTGCGTTCGGGCTAGATGGAAACAATGGCAATGAATACACAAATAATAATGAAAGGCATTCGTGTGATTCGGGATGCTAGTAAACAGAGGGAAACCGATAACTCACATTCGCGTGGTTCGGGATGGTGAGAGATAACCGTGCATTCATAACACATAATGTATTGTCGCATTCGCGTGGCTCGGGATGGCGTGTAAGCAATACCGATGGGGAAATGATATAAATGGTCGGAAACGGACTTGGCTAGATGGTTTCCGGGGTGGTCGCTCCACCCACGACATTGTGCACAATGGGGGTCGCGTAGCCCTCCCAACGTACTTGGGGAATGACGGAGGGGTAAGGCAGGTTAGTTGACGAGCTCCCTCCTTAACCCACCCTATCAACATATTGGGATTGCCTTTGAAGGACTTGGCTAGATGTTCCTTGGTATATCCACTTACGAATCTATGGCGTGTTGAGATCACCATTGGAAGGACTTGGCTAGATGTTTCTTGGTGTATCTATCGAGCAAATTGGTGAAATCTTGGGATCGCTCTGGAAGGACTTGGCTAGATGTTCCTTAGTGTATCTATCAAACATATGAGCGGAATACACTTACGATGGTTTCACGGGTACTTCGATGAGATGAGTTGGGAAAGACCAATGAAATTGTGAAATGTGAGGGATATACTTATGAGCGAATCCCATTGGTTATAACTTCATGAAATCATCAAACAAAAGCTACAACATGAACAAAATTGAATTGTGAAAGATGGTGAACACCCCAACATTAAAGAAATGCGTGAATCAAATACATACCGTCATAGGTAGATGTCGAGGTGAGAGAGTGATATTAGTGGTGAGTGTTCTTACACCCCTTGCGTGGACTTCGTGATTGTTACTGTGGGCCTCCTTCCTTTAGTAGAGAGTTGGTCGTGATGACTTTAGAGTGTGTTGGGTTGGTCGTTTAGGCTTGGCATTTTTACTTCCTTTGCACTTGAGGAGGTTAGTAGACGGACCTGTAGCTCGGTCACTTTTACTACTGTTGTGTTGCTCTCTCTACTGCTTTACTACTTTTGTTGCCCATACTATAGTCGCTATCTTTCGTTGCAGTTTTTACTTGTGCTGGCCCCTCCTAGGCGTGCACCGCCCGTGCATGTTTGGAAGTAGTTAGGGGTTTTTCTCACTGAGCTTTTGTTTGCTCAGACCTTCTTTCTTTTCCTTTTTCTAGTCTGTGTTGCAGGGCTAGCCGAACTTGGAGTTGGAGTCAGCTGCTAGATTTTCTCAGGCTTAGCTGTTCCGGTTTTCAGGGGTAGTCTTTCAGTTTCAGTTGTACTTTACTTTTCAGTTGTAGTACTTTCAGTTGTAGTTTCTTTACTCTGTACTTGTAGCGCTTTCTATTTACAGTAGTAGTTGTAGTGGGCTTACTCTTGTACTTCTCTTCCGCTCTTTATTTGTTGTATCTCTACTTTGTACTATACTGTAATGTAATGAGAAACTCAACTGACTGTATCTAGATAGCAAGTAGTCGTATCCCCTGTTTATTATTTAAACTATATTTCAAATAAAAGATTTGAAAATTCGGGGCGTGACAACTTGGTATCAAAGCCAGGTTCATTTGGTATGTGGTGTTTTGTCATACCTTGTTGACGACTCGTTGCTTGGTAACTCCTTGATCGCAATCATTTGAACTATACTCCATTCCAGGTATATCGTAAGACTTGTTGATTCTTGGGTGACGTTTCCTTGAATCGCTTCTTGTTTGAGACATGTGGTGTGATTTTCACGTTCCTTGTGTTATCTTGTTTGAGTTACATCTCAAATTGAGAATCACCCATGTAGCGTGTTGTATTATTCCGGACTTCTAGTCGGGTGACGTTTGTCGACCTTGTTTCACTCCTGATTTCGGTAGAACTTTTCCATGTTCGAAAGATGTGGTGTTCTCGTGTTCGTCTTTCTACTGATGTTGCATCTTTGGCTCGAATGTTGGTAGTCCCAATTTTGGTTGCGAGACTTTAGCAGGATTAGAAATGACTGTTTGTGTTCGTTATGCTTGAAAGAAGCAGTCGTGGCAGACAAAAGACTTAACAGAAACTGCAGAGGTTCTCATAAAAGAAAGAAGGACCGGTCACAGATCGGCTTGGCCCAAAAATAGCAACAAACAAAAACAAAAAGAAAAGAGGACAAAAAGCAACATCAGGCAGCCGGATCAGCAGGTTCGGTCCCAGCAAGCTCGGTCCCAACGGTAGCTACGGTCTCAGGTGCCGGCAGTGCAGATTTCAACCAAGCTCCGCCCTTGGCCGATGCTATGAGGGGAATCTCCGTCATCGTCGAAGCATGGTCCTCGACACCCATCGATACTATAGCACAGACCCAGCCCTTATTGAAGAGCTTCTCCTTCAGCCGAGCCACCTGATCGCGGTATGCTGCCTCGACCTCATCGAACCCCCTATTGTAGTGGCTCTCCTCCTCGGCAACCCTTTTCTTCTTCTGCTCCTCTAGCTTGGCCAGCGCTGATGCTGCCTCAGCCTTCAGCCTAACTATCTCGGCATCTGCGGCAGCGATGCGAGCATTTTTAACATTCATCTCGGCAACATTTATCTCAATAGTTGCTTCGAGAGCCTTGGCTTTATTTCTCAGCTCGACCGAGGAGCTGCTCGCCTCCTCAAAATTTTTAAGGCCTGTCTCGACCTCCTTCTTCGCCAGGCATTGATCAGTCTGGAGACCACAAATACTTTGGTCCACACCAATGTCGACAGCCATCATCTGCAAAGAAATTCAAGGATCATTATAAACCGTGCCGAAGTGGAAGACAGAATATAAAAGCAATCAATAAATGGTCTTACCATAGCACCGTGTTACATCATCTGTAGGAAGTAGGTCCGGGGGCCTTTGGGAAGCTTCTCCATCTCCCTCGGCAGGACGAAGGCTTGAAGCAGTGCCATCGCCACGTTTGGGTGCTCCGCAAGCAGGTCAGTCTCAACGGCCTCAATGCCCCCGTAGGAGAGCTTGGGCGCCTACACCGGCACCACCCTCTGAGAAGACCCTGTCGTCTCAACGGTTGCAGGATCTGGAATGGCCGTCTTCTCTGCGGCAGATGCAGAGTGTTGGGCAGGGAGCACATCATCACATCTCTTGGCCCTCTTTTGGACACGAGCATCCCTCAGCTCGCTAGTAGTGGGGGAAACTTTGGGCCGAGCAGTTGAAACCTCTTTGTGATAACCACTAAGGGCTCAACGTCCGTAGCGACAGGTTCGGCACCAAGAGCCTCTTCCTCCAAATAAATAACTTTGTGAGGGACCATCTCGGTTTCGCCTACGGGAGTGGTTGCCTCGGCTGAATGAGGTAAGGACGGCTTGGCTGGGTGAGTAGTGGCAGCCTCGGCAGGGTTGGTCGAGTCTTGAGAGTATGGGTATACGATGACGTATACCCTAACAGAGTTGGAGCCAATCGCCAATCGCTGGAAAGCTCGCAGGCTTTCCTAACTTTGTTCGTGTCACGCCCGAACTAACTTAAATAAATTAAATTGGGTTATTATAAAATTCTAGAAGAAAAGAGGAGGGAAAATTAATATGTGAGGAGGGGTTAATATTATTTTAGAGAGTTATAGTGATTATTAAGGAAAACAAATATAAAATATACAAATACATATATAATCGTGGGAATAGTGGCACACAAGGGTTATAAGCCTTTAAGAGTGAGGTTAAGAAGATCTTTTAATATAAAAATCTGTCATTAGTGGTATATAAGGTGATTACACTCTCATTAGGGTTATTCCAAACCTTTGGTGGCTATAGAGAACTGAGAGAGAGATTAAGAGAGAGACTTGGGAAAAACACGAAATTTTACACTAACCGGCATGCCGGGCGGTACACCGGTTGTGTACCGGTCCCATACCGGTCAGAAGGAATTTTGGGAGAAATTTGGGTGGGTGTTGTGGTTTGATCTTAAACTTATTGTAAACATACTTAAGAGGGATTTCCAGACCTTAAGGAGTTCAAAACAGTAATAAGAATCCTTTATTTATAAATATAGTTTGGAAGGATTATTTACACGTGGTTATATTATAACAGGAGATCAGCCGGGATCTTCCAAAGCACCCCAGTAGATTCTTATTTGGCGAGTTCACGCAGCAGGTGAGTGTGTAGATACCTTTCAATATATGTGCTTTGCTTATGTGTGATTTAGTACATAAATGTGGGGTGTAATTGCATGTTGCTTACGTGACAATTGTGTGAAGTTACTTACTTTTCTTAATCGCATGCAAGCATGATTAAAGATGAGATATGTTAATGTCATGCATTGAATATGAATCAATATTGTTAGTTATGCTACGGGCATGTTTGAGATGATGTGGTTTATGCATTGGCATGATAAGCATGTTGTAAATACTTGTTGAGATTTATATACTCTTTGTTGTTATCACCTACTCGAAAAGAACATATTATAATGATTGGCAAACACATGAAGAGAAAAAGATAATATTACCCTAGGGCATACTCAATTGAGTTGTTAGGCCGAGCAATGGTGTTGAAATGTGAAGAGATAATCTCCTCGGCATGCTTTATATGCTGTTAGGCCGAGTAGGGGAATTGAGAAGAGATGATCCCGTGGCATGCTCTATATGCTATTAGGCCGAGCAGGGATTTGGGGCTTGATTAGTTCGCCCTTGTTTGAAATATGAGAAGAGATGATCCTGTGGCATGCTTTTATGCTGTTAGACAGAGTAGGGATTTGGTGTTATGGGCACGTTACACAATAATTAAATTAAAGAAATGTGCTATGGACATTATTACAAAGAGCATATAGACAAAGGCATGATTACGTGATAATTGGGGAGAGACACCACCCCTTGGACAATTGCATGTTTACGTGATAGAAAGGGGAGAGACATAACCCCTTAGTTACTTGTTCTCTACTTGTACTTTACCTGTACACTGTGAGTTTCTCTTTACATATTAAAGCGCATATATTGACTGTTGTAGCTGACCCTCCTGGATATCTTTTGCTGTTTTGTTTTGCAATCTATATCCAGGTCAGGAAGAGTAGAAGGTTCACATTGCCAGCCATTGCCGAGTTGCCTTTCAGAGCAGTTTAGTAGAGGTTACTCCATGTTGGAGATAGTTCTTTTGCAGCTTGTTTTGTAGTTGTGGTTTTGAGGTAGACTGGTTCTTTTATATCAGTTGAGTTTGAGAGAGTTGAGTTTTTGTTGGTGGAGTTTTGTTAGACCTGTGTACTTGGAGTTTTATATTTCAGTACTTCCGTTGTTATTTTATTTATTTTGAGGAAAATATGAAAAAAATTGATAGTATAATACTTGAGTTTTCAGTTATGGTGCTTTGTTCGTTCACGGACTCGTTGTCGGAATATATATTTTTATTATATTCTGGAGCGGGTCGTGACAGCTTGGTATCAGAGCTCTAGGTTGTTAGATTCTGGAGTCAATAGTGCTTGAGGTTTTGAGGAGAGAGTTGGGATGAGTCAGTAGAGAGTATATTCCGGGATTATTATGCGTGTTACTTTGACACCCAGGCAACTACCTTGAAATCCGATTTGAAAAGCACCTGATCAACGTATTTTTCAAATGAGAAGTCTTGTGCAGTTAATTGGAAAAAACATGATATATCGGAATACCGAGTCTAGGCTAAGCTAAGGAGTGAGTGAGAGTGTGATAGTAGAGTGTTTGGAAAGTAGAGAATCGTCAAAAAGGCATGGCTTGGCAAAGGAACCGTAAGGCTAAGAACAATTAGGTGTTGCATGAATTGTTTCGTTTTATACATTATTATGAGATGTACTGTATTGTGTACTTTATGTGTTGATTGTCTCTAATAAAATCTTTTTGACAATCAGGAGAGTATAATGGAGAATGTAGAGGATGCAGCTTCCACCGGACCTGCAGAGGGTGAGGTGAATCAGCCTCCTGCACAGGGGAATCCACCTCCAGTGGTCCCAGGGAATAGAGTAGAGGCAGCCATGGCTCAGTTTCTGGAGAACCAGGCTGCGTATATGCAGTGGCAGACTGCTCAGAGAGAGGGAGCAGCAGGGACCAGTTTGCTTGAGAGATTTCGCCAAATGTATCCGGTAGAGTTTGGTGGGGGAATGTCTACCGCTCTAGCAGAGAAGTGACTGAAGGGAGTTGAAAGCGTTTTGCGTGCTATGGGAGCATCTGATGAGCAGAAAGTCAATTTAGCGGCTTTCACTCTGAAGGGCGAGACCCTAATTTGGTGGGAAACTTATAGTCGCCAGCTGGCTACAGTGGAGGAGGGTGGAGTTCCTAGGGTTATCATTTGGGATTTGTTCATCAAAGGGTTCAACGACCATTTCTACCCGGAGAGTTATCGTACTGAGCAGGAGAATGCTTTCTTGTATCTAAAACAGGGAAGTATGATAGTGGATGAGTATGAGATAAAATTTGTTGCTTTATCTTGATATGCAGTGGAGCTGGTAAACATCGATGCCAAACGGTGTAAGAGGTTCCGAGGGAGACTGATTCATAGTATTGCTACTCGGTTGACTCAGTTTATAGAGAGAGAGAGACTATGCTGACTTAGTGGAGATGGCCAGGATGACTGGCAAAGATGTTCAGACTTTGCTTGATCACAGGGCCAAGAAGGGGAAGACCAGTGGCAGTTGGTCAGGGAAAGCTATCAGTGAGGGTGGCTATGAAAAAAACAGTGATGGGAAGACTTTTGCTAGCAAGGGGCACGGTGGCTCCAAATCTCAGAGGAGTTGGCAGAAAGAGAAGGGCAGTCAGGGTGGCCGTCGGTTTTCAGGGTCTGGTGTGCAGAGTGGTGATCGCCGTTGTTTCATATGTGGAGGAGAGGGTCACATGATTCGTCAGTGCCCAATGAAAGATGAAGAGATGCATCAGGTGAAATGTTATTCTTGTGGAGAGATGGGTCATAAGGCGTCGAAGTGCACCAAACCTCATAGTGCTCCAGCATCTTCACTGGGCAGTGTGGCAGTGGATCAGGGTCGTGGTCAAGGTACAACTGTTGTTCCAGGCAGGGTCTTTGCTGTGACACGTCAGGGGGTAGAGGCAGCATCAGATGTGGTTACAGGTACATTTCTTATATCCGGTTTTTATGTCCGAGTTCTTCTTGATTCTGGGTCTACCCATTCGTTTATATCAGAATCTTTTGATCGTATGCTTGATAGACCTTCAATGGTCTTACCTTATACCTTGGCCATATCTACGCCTATGGGGGAGACAGTTATAGTGAATACATGTTATCCGGATTGTGCTCTAGAGGTAAGGGGAGGCGACTAGTAGTGGATTTAGTACCGTTGTCTATGTTCGATTTTGATGTTATTCTAGGCATGGACTTCTTATCAGCGCACCATGCTCTGATTGATTGTTTGTCGAAAGAGGTTTTGTTTATCATTCCAGATGAGGGCAACATAAAAATTTGGGGTGAGAAGATGGTGGGCAAATCATGCCTTATTTCTAGTATGCGTGCTAGGACACTCCTTAGTAAAGGGTGTCAAGGCTATCTAGCCTATATTGTCGATGATCGAGAAGTGGAGGCAAAGATTTTTGATATTCCAGTAGTGAAAGAGTTTGAAGATGTGTTTCCGGATGACTTTCCAGGAGTTGTTCCCGATAGGGAAATTGAGTTCACTATTGAGCTGTTGCGTGGGGTGAGCCCCATATCTATTGCGCCATACAGAATGGCACCGACAGAGCTGTATGAGCTAAAAGTGCAGTTGAGGGAGTATTTGGAGAAGGGCTTTATTCAATCCAGTTCTTCACCGTGGGGTGCGCCAGTGCTCTTTGTGAAGAAGAAAGATGGCTCCATAAGGATGTGTATTGACTATCCGCAGCTGAATAGGGTGACTGTTAAAAACAAGTACCCTTTGCCCCGAATCGATGATTTGTTTGATCAGTTGCAAGGGGCAACTATATTCTCAAAAATTGATTTGCGTTTCGGGTACCATCAGTTAAAGATCAGGGATGGTGATGTACCGAAGACAGCTTTTCGTACTAGGTACGGACATTTTGAGTTTTTGGTCATGCCTTTTGGGATGACAAACGCTCCAGCAGTTTTCATGGATTTGATGAATCGGTTTTTTCAACCCTATCTGGACTCTTTTGTGGTGGTTTTTATTGACGATATTCTTGTTTACTCCCATACCATAGAGGAACATGAACATCACCTGAGGACTGTGTTGCAGACCTTGAGGGAGAAACAGTTATTTGAGAAGTTCAGCAAATGCGAGTTCTGGCTGAAGAGTGTGGTTTTCTTGGGGCATGTGATATCTAGTGATGACATCCATGTGGATTCGAAAAACATAGAGGCAGTGGTGAGTTGGCCAGCACCGTCTAGTGTGACTGAGATCCGGAGTTTTCTGGGATTGGCTGGATATTATCGTCGCTTTATCCGTGGTTTTTCGGAGATTGCTTTGCCTATGACAAAGCTGATTCGGAAGAATGTCAGATTTGTGTGGTCTAACGAATGCGAGAGGAGTTTTCAGTTGTTGAAAGAAAAGTTGGTGACCGCTCCTGTTTTGACAGTTCCTGAAGGTACCAACGATTTGGTAATTTATAGTGATGCCTCGTTGCGCGGTTTGGGGTGTGTTCTGATGCAGAGAGGGAAGGTTATTGCTTATGCTTCACATCAGCTGAAGCCTAATGAGCCGAATTATCCTACCCATGACTTGGAGTTGGCATCAGTGGTATTTGCTCTAAAGCAATGGCGGCATTATCTTTATGGTGTGACGTATGATATTTACACTGATCATCAGAGTCTTAAATGTTTGTTCACACAAAAGGAACTAAATTTGAGGCAGAGGAGATGGCTAGAATTGATAAAAGATTATGACTGTTCAATTCATTATCAACCTGGAAAGGCCAATGTTGTGGCCGATGCTTTGAGTAGAAAATCAGCTGGGAGTTTGTCTTGTGTGAGGTGCGCCAGAGTTGAAAATTTTTGTGAAGTGAAAAAGCTGAATGCAGAGTTAGAGATGGGCAGTGGAGATGTGTTATTGGCTCGATTTTCTGTGCGACCGACTTTTATTGATCGTATTCTTGTGGAGCAGGATTCCGATGAGTTGTTGCGAAAGAAGAAGAAGCAAATAGTTGATGGTGTAGAGAGTGAGTTCCGGATTGGCAGTGATGGTATGCTTATGTTTGGACAGCGGGTGTGTGTTCCTGATAGTCCTGATTTGAAAAATAGCATTCTGGAGAAAGCTCATTGTTCTGCTTATGCCATGCATCCGGGTGGCAATAAGTTGTACCGAAATTTGCGTGAGAATTTTTGGTGGAAGGGCATGAAAAGGGACGTCGCAGAGTTTGTGTCCAAGTGCTTGACTTGCCAGAGGGTAAAGGTGGAACATCAGAGGCCTGCAGGTTTGCTTCAAAACCTACCAATACATGTATGGAAGTGGGAGCACATGACTATGGATTTCGTTGTGGGATTGCCGTGTTGTAGACGGGGTTTTGATTCGATTTGAGTGGTTGTTGATAGGTTGACCAAATCAGCTCACTTTTTGCTAGTACGTGTCACCTATACCACCGAGAGGTATGCCAGGCTATATATCGATGAGATTGTCAGATTGCATGGAGTTCCAGTGTCGATTGTTAGCGACAAGGATCCTAAGTTCACTTCGAGATTTTGGCAAAGTTTGCAGCAGGCTTTGGGGACTTCATTGAAGTTCAGTACGGCTTTTCATCTGCAAACTGATGGACAGTCGGAAAGAACTATTCAGATTTTGGAGGATGTGTTGCGTGGATGTGTTCTTGATTTCAGTGGAATTTGGGATGATTACCTACCGTTAGCAGAATTTGCTTATAATAATAGTTACCAGTCCAGTATTAGTATGGCACCCTATGAGGCATTGTATGGGAGGTGTTGTCGTACGCCTATTTGTTGGAGTGAGGTTGGGAGCGTCAGTTGTTGGGTCCCAAGCTGATTCAGCAGTCGGCAGACGGGGTAAAGTTGATCCGAGAGAGGTTGAAGATAGCTCAGAGTCGGCAGAAGAGTTATGCTGACAACCGCCGCAGAGACTTGGAGTTTGAGGTGGGTGACAGAGTTTTCCTTCGAGTTTCACCTTGGAAGGGAGTGATCCATTTAAAGGCAAGGGAAAGTTAGCTCCCAGGTATGTGGGGCCTTATGAGATCATAGAAAGGGTTGGTTTGACTGCTTATTAATTATCCTTACCATTAGAGTTGTCTCGTTTACACGATGTCGTTCATGTATCTGCTCTTCGCAAATGCATTGGTGATCCTACACATGTTTTGCGAGATGAAGGGATAGAGATTCAGGAGGACTTGTCTTATATGGAAGAGCCCTTGAGGATTATTGATCGGAAGGAGCAAGTTTTGTGCTCCAAGATACTTCGATGGGTGAAAGTTTTATGGAGGCATCATGGCTTGGAAGAAGCCACTTGGGAAGGCGAGGATGCCATGAAGGCTAAATATCCACACTTATTCGATTCAGGTACGTCTTTTATTTTCGAGGGCGAAAATTTCTGAAGGAGGGGGAGGGGAAAATAATATGTGAGGAGGGGTTAATATTATTTTAGAGAGTTATAGTGATTATTAAGGAAAACAAATATAAAATATACAAATACATATATAATTGTGGGAATAGTGGCACACAAGGGTTATAAGCCTTTAGGAGTGAGGTTAAGAAGGTCTTTTAATATAAAAATCTGTCATTAGTGGTATATAAGGCGATTACACTCTCATTAGGGTTATTCCAAACCCTTGGTGGCTATAGAGAACTTAGAGAGAGATTAAGAGAGAGACTTGGGAAAAACACCTTGGATTGAAGCTTTGAAGGAGGATTTGGAGGAAGAAGTCTCCTTCAATATTGTTCACAACATCCTAAAGGTAAACTTCATGTTTTTACAATTTTAATTTCGTACACAATTAGTCCCAGATTAAGGGTTCTTCTTTAATCACGATTAGTGACTATTTTTTTAGATCTACTTGGAAAATCATGGTTTTTAGTGAATTAAAGTAGATCTTTAAAGCCCAATTTTTGATATGATTTGAGGAGAGAAGTTGTCTTCATATTATAGTATTTGATTTGAGGATTTGAGGCTTTTTAGATTGAGTTTAAAGAGGTTTTGATTAAGAAAATTAAGGAGGATTAAGCAGTTTTTCGATCTGCCCAGTTTCTGCTCTAACCGGTATGCGCTCCGGTACACCGGCCGGTGTGCCGGGCGGCATACCGGATTGCATACCGGCCTTAAGGAAAACGCCCAGTAAACCTTAAGTATCATCAAAAATGGATAATTGTACTAACCGGCATGCCGGCCGGTATACCGGGCGGTACACCGGTTATCATACCGGTTTTGGTCAAATTTGGGCAGTAAGGTTGGTCTTTTATAAAAACGAAATTTTACACTAACCGGCATGCCGGCTAGCATGCCGGGCGGTACACCGGTTGTGTACCGATCCCATACCAGTCAGAAGGAATTTTGGGAGAAAATTGGGTGGGTGTTGTGGTTTGATCTTAAACTTATTTTAAACATACTTAAGAGGGATTTCCAGACCTTAAGGAGTTCAAAACAGTAATAAGAATCCTTTATTTATAAATATAGTTTGGAAGGATTATTTACACGTGGTTATATTATAACAGGAGATCAGCCGGGATCTTCCAAAGCACCCCAGTAGATTCTTATTTGGCGAGTTCATGCAGCAGATGAGTGTGTAGATACCTTTCAATATATGTGCTTTGCTTATGTGTAATTTAGTACATAAATGTGGGGTGTAATTGCATGTTGCTTACGTGACAATTATGTGAAGTTGCTTACTTTTCTTAATCGCATGCAAGCATGATTAAAGATGAGATATATTAATGTCATGCATTGAATATGAATCAATATTGTTAGTTATGCTATGGGCATGTTTGAGATGATGTGGTTTATGCATTGGCATGATAAGCATGTTGTAAACACTTGTTGAGATTTATATACTCTTTGTTGTTATCACCTACTCGAAAAGAACATATTATAATGATTGGCAAACACATGAAGAGAAAAAGATAATATTACCCTGGGGCATACTCAATTGAGTTGTTAGGCCGAGCAATGGTGTTGAAATGTGAAGAGATAATCTCCTCGGCATGCTTTATATGCTGTTAGGCCGAGTAGGGGAATTGAGAAGAGATGATCTTGTGGCATGCTCTATATGCTGTTAGGCCGAGCAGGGATTTGGGGCTTGATTAGTTCGCCCTTGTTTGAAATATGAGAAGAGATGATCATGTGGCATGCTTTTATGCTGTTAGGCAGAGTAGGGATTTGGTGCTATGGGCACGTTATACAATAATTAAATTAAAGAAATGTGCTATGGATATTATTACAAAGAGCATATGGACAAAGGCATGATTACGTGATAATTGGGGAGAGACACCACCCCTTGGACAATTGCATGTTTACGTGATAGAAAGGGGAGAGGCACAACCCCTTAGTTACTTGTTCTCTACTTGTACTTTACCTGTACACTGTGAGTTTCTCTTTACATATTAAAGTGCATATATTGACTGTTGTAGCTGACACTCCTGAATATCTTTTGCTGTTTTGTTTTCCAATCTATATCCAGGTCAGGAAGAGTAGCAGGTTCACATTGCCAGCCATTGCCGAGTTGCCTTTCAGAGCAGTTTAGTAGAGGTTACTCCATGTTGGAGATAGTTCTTTTGCAGCTTGTTTGTAGTTATGGTTTTGAGGTAGACTGGTTCTTTTATATCAGTTGAGTTTGAGAGAGTTGAGTTTTTTGTTGGTGGAGTTTTGTTAGACCTCTGGACTTAGAGTTTTATATTTCAGTACTTCCACTGTTATTTTATTTATGTTGAGGAAAATATGGAAAAAAAATTGATAGTATAATACTTGAGTTTTCAGTTATGGTGCTTTGTTCGTTCACGAACTCGTTATTGGAATATATATTTTTATTATATTCTGGAGCAGGTCATGACAGTCCGTGTCGGCTTGATTCTTGAAATTGCCGAGGCGAGAGACGTTTGCAAAAGAAGATATAAGGTCAGAAAATATCAAGAGAAGAGAAAGGTGCGATCAAGGAAGCAATGTATACCGACGGCGCCCTTCCGGAATGGAATGGTGAGATCCCTCACCAGAGTTAAGAAGTTGTCGGAGACTATCATAACATCCTCGACATACTTGTCCGAGTCTGGCAAATCTGCAATAAGGCCGGTCTGATTGGGCCTCCGGTCGAGGTAATATTTCTGCGGTTTCTTATTGTAGCCGACCATGTAGTTGCCAAAGATATCTACAAAGTCAAGTCGGTCTGCTCGTGGGAGGGTTTCATTCAACTTTACCACCCCCATCAAGATACGGAATGTGTTCACCGTCACTTGGGACGGTGTGATGCCTAGCTCGTCAAAGAAACGAGTCAGAAATGGGTGGAAGGGGAACCGAACTCCCCCTTCAACTACGGCAATAATGGGCACATGGACGTACTCCGGTCACGACTCTATATCACCGATGGGAGCAAGCATGATATTCACGTCGGCCGGGATCTCCCATTCCTCTCTGAAATCCTGAAGATCGGTTGGAGAGTCCAGCAACTGCCTGAACTTGTCGGACCTCTTCTTCGGCACCATTGTTGGATCTGGAAAGAACACAAACAGTACGACACTGTTAGTCGGTCTGGCATCAACCAGTGCGGTTAAGCAAAGGGAGACCTTTAGCTTGGCCTTCAACCAACAGCCAAGGCGAGTTCGAATTGGCCAATAGCAGTTTGAATATGTTCATCTTCACCCATGAAGCCCAGAAACGTTCAGAAAGTTTACATGCTCCACAAATGGCGAGGAAGGTGAATCCCATGGCAAAACGTTGCTAAATTGACGCAAAATCAAAGGGAAAAGTGAACGCTTGTAGAGGGGAGGAAAGAACAGTCACCTGAATCGCAGTCGGTGCCTGAAAAAGCTTGAAGAAAGCTCGCCAGAAACTGGGGAAGATGTTGGCCAGAAATTGCCTAAGGTTCGCCGGAAATCGCCTGGGGGCTGAGGAAGCAGAAGCAAACGGAAGGCTTATGAAACCCTAGGAGCGTTTATATAGCAGCGACCTGGGCGGGAAACCGGGTGACCGGACGAACTGTCCCAACCGGTCATAATGTGTTTTTATCATTGCAACTGCCTCGAAACTTGTGCCGAAGCCGCCAAATGTTATTCGCGTACGCACGCTGTTCCATCCGACGTAGAGCCGACCAACGACAGTATGCCACG
>NMUG010003442.1:0-14801 GCA_002855965.1 Monotropa hypopitys
TAAATCCTTGAAAGATATTTTTCTACGATCGGACAGAATTCCGACCGCATTTGAGAAAATGATTTTTAGTCGGACGGAGCTTCGACTATATTTTTGATAGAAATGTTTTGAAATAGGTCGGACAGAGCTTTGACCGTTTTCTGAAAAAGATAAGATATTTTCGGTTTAGAAAATTCCAAAGAATATCAAGTGAACTGGCATGACCCGGGTCACAAGGCATTCTAGTGATCCGATTCCGACAGCTACTGCAAGCTTTCACTTCGGACAACGGATCGAGGAATTTGTTTTTTGAATTTCAAAGTGTTTTTGTATTTTTCAGTCGGGCAGAACTTCGACCAGAAAAATGTTTTGTTTGTGAAATTGCCGGAACATTTTTTAACCAGGCTTTCGGAAGAAGAACTGTTTTTACCAATTGGACAGAGCTTCGACTGGGTTTTGAAAATGAAATGCTTTTAAATAGGTCGGACAGGACTTCGACCGCTTTCTGAAAAAGATAAGATATTTTTGGTTTAGAAAATTCCAAAGAATATCAAGTGAACCGGCATGACCCGGGTCACAAGGCATTCTAGTAATCTGATTCCGACAGCTACTGCAAGCTTTCACTTCGGACATCGGATCGAGGAATTTGGTTTTATTTTTAAAGTGTTTTAATATTTTTCAGTCGGACAGAACTTCTACCGGAAAAATGTTTTCTGTGAAAATTGCCGGAATATGTTTTAACCGGGCTTTGGAAGAAGGATCGTTTTTACCAATCGGACAGAGCTTCGACTGGGTTTTGAAAATCGGGGGAGGGGATTTTTATTTTTCTTGTCTTTTTAAATGTGGGAAAAATCCTACCGGGATATCGAGTGCTTTGGAAATGATCCGAGTCACAATGCATTCCTTCGATCCATTTCTGACAGCTACTGCAAACTTTCACTTCAGACAACGGATACACGATTTTAATTTTGCTTGAAAGTGTTTTAGGAGAAAGCGAAAGTTAATCGCTGAAGAGAGATAGAAATGATTATGATGTAATATGTATGTATGGACAGGGGTATAGGATATTATATATATAACCGAGCTAGATATAGTCCGAGCTAGACGGCAAGTATATATATAACCGAGCTGGATATATTCCGAGCTAGACGGCAACAAGTGATAAGATATCGTATATAACCGAGCTGTAATATATATCCGAGCTAGACGGCAACAGTTGATATGATGTTTTAGGGCGAAGACGTCTTTATGTTATTCTCGTATGCGACAGCGGAGCCGGCAAAGCCAAACATGTGTCGAATTCTAACGAGGAGAAAGACATAAAATGACGAATTCTTTTAAACAGATATGGGTTTTGAAAGCAGAAAAGACAAATATTTAACAAATAAAAGCAACATTGATTGCTATATCTGTACAATTCTAGGAGACAACTTCTAAAGATAACTTCTTCAAAATATAGTAAGGCATAGTGTCGGACGAGGATCGACTAATGGCGAACTATAAATTTAGAAGAATACCAAGAGTCTCCGAAGAATAACTGAGACAAAACGGCAATTTACCGTGTAAAAATAGACAGAATTTGAATGAAAATGCCCGGAGACTTTAGTATCTGAGGTTGAATTGAGCTTGAAATGGGTTATTGTGGTTTTTTTGGTCTGGATTGTTGTTGAGTTGAGTTCCTATATATATTCATAAATGTCGCAACTATAGTTGCGACATTGTTGAAAATATCTTCCAAACACGTGGCTGGCCAGCCACGTGTTGGAGAGATATTTAGGAAGCTTTCTAGGGCTGGGTTGAGCCTATCTCCTTCGCAAAATTAAATAAAAATTAAATAAAATACATTTAAAATTGTAAAAGTATCCCGGAGTTCTGATCTTGGTCCGAAGCTTCTGTTTACGCTTTGCCATCCCCTCGGAGAACTCTGACTTTAACATTTTAAATCGGATATTCACGATCGCTGTGTTGGATCGCGAATATAGCAAATATCCTAGGCTTGATTCGGACACTTTCTGGAAAAACCCTGAAATACGGCTCCGTTGCCAAGAATAAAGAGAAAAAGTACGGACTGCACCTTCTGGACTACTCGGCTCCCGAAAAATCTGCTCCACTAGGAATGCCAGATTTTGAAGATAAGATCTGTGCAAAATTCGTTCACTGATTTCCAAGGCTGTTGGTCAGCTGCACGAAGAACCGAACGGATTGTCGTCTGCCCTAACTTAAATCCCGAATATGGATCGGACGGATTTAGTTTTCATACTGTCCTCTTTATAATTAGAACGTCTTCGACTTTCCATTCAGAAACGGAAATTCAGATGCTCGTGGGAGATTCTGCTCGATCCCGAGGATTCTCGGCGATCGGATGCCGATGCCAAAAATAAAGTGAGAAGCGGTAGGTGCACCATTCGGACTGCTTAGTTTCTGAAAAATCTGCTCCATTAGGAATACCAGATTTTGAAGATAAGGTCCGTACAAAATCCATTCACTGATTTCCGAGGCTGTCAGTCAGCTGCGCGAAAAACCGACCAGATTGACGTTCATCCTTAATTAAATCCCGGATCTGAATCGGATGGATTTAATTTTTATACCTTCTTCACGATAACTGATATACTGCCAATATTCCGTCTGTCAATAAAATTCTGACTGTGGATGCAGAATTTTTCTCGTTTCCGGATCTTCTGCCCTTTTCGGATGCGGTTTCAGTGCTGTCCGTCGGAAATTTTATGGATTGGTGTGTCGATTTTAAATTCCGAGACAGGTAAATGTTCCTCAACACTTCATCGTTGCTCGTTCATTGTTACTGCATTTTCTGGGTATCGTCGGTGCTGTTTGCGGCGAGTCTGAACATTCCAGAGATGCATTCGGATACTAAAAAAGACGGTTTTGCTGATTTCTGAACTTAGAGGGGGGGTGAGCCAAAATTTGGGTATCAACAGCTGCCCCTCTTTGTGTACGTTGCGTAGCGGCGGTGGACAAAGACTAATTGGTGCGTGAAATTTTGACTCACGACTTATGTATTTTAAATTTTTCCCGGCTCCTCAGAGGAATTTGACATCTGCTGGTGGACTCGGAAAAATTTTTGGAGTTGCCGATGGCGCAGATCTGGCTCGTCGAAGTTACATTTCAGACCAACCAGTCGCGTACGGATCTGATTATATCCATTTGCAAAAAATGCCAAAACTTGCCCCAAGGGTGCCAGCTGTGCGCGTGGCTCGAGACTGACAGCATTTATGCTTTTTGACCAATGTCGCAACTATAGTTGCGACATTGAGCCTACTTATTTGCTCGCGAAGGCAGTGAGCCTCCACACTGTTTTGAAGCTTATGAAGGTTCTGAGAGACTTGACAGAGCTCTGACTTCGCTCGGATTTCATTCAACGACGTCCCGGTGTTTGATCCCTCGATCGATTCACTCTCGGCGGACTTGATCTGATCATACAAGTAAGTATCCGACTGATTTCCTTCCCTGCTTTCGGTAATTTTTGAATACCTGAACTAGGAAATACACTAATTAGTCGAAAACCTGCTTTGTTGTAAATATTTAACGAACGTACATCGCTAGCGTTCTAGCCATCATGCTGCCCGTTCGTAAATTTCTCGCACTTTGGGCGGTAGCGAAAATTTTGAAAATGTCGTTTTAAACTCGACTAGGGCAATCGTTAGTGAGATTACGCCGCTAGGATTTTTGCAAAGATGACCGCAACAAGGTGTCGTTAAAAATTTTGAACACAAATCCCAGTGAGTCTAGCTAATACAAGGCTAATTGCTCCAGATGACCCGACATCCATTCTCCAATACTCATGAAGTTTGTCTAACTCAGACTTGACAACAATCAATCTCACTTGCCACTACTTTTCTAACCGGAAATCACTAGAATTTCCCTCAGTCAATAGTTCTTCTCATCACTATTTCACCCCACTATAGACATCAATCTTTTCTTAACCTCTTAAAAATCATTCTCATTCCTCTCCTTAGTAACTCCATTTCATACTTCCTAGTTGAACCATACGATCATATAACTTGACCGCAAAAGGTATCTATATCTTCTTATAGCAATTCGCTAACTCATGAATTTACCTTGGGACACGTATCAATCTCTAATGTACCAATTTCTAATCCGGTTTACACCAATACTTCTAAAAGGGATAGGTCAGCTCAGAATATCGCTCGACACTACTAGAAGTTTCACCTGCAACTTATCACACAACCTCTTTCCTCTCAATTTCTAACAATCCAATACCCAAATACCACTCATACTCTTTCCAAGTCGATAATACATTAAGGTTTTCATCGAAGTCACAATCTCAAAGAATATAAACTATCCGTACGGGCTCTACTCAACCCAACTCTTGTATCACAAGGACATCTTTAAGATATCACTCACATTCCTTTCTCGACAACTTTTCATCCACCCCGAAACAAATTGGCTCTAGGGCTTATTAAAATTTTCGTGTAAGTCTCATTAACAATTTTCTGTACACACAGTTAAATTTTTATCATCTGTCCAACTATGGACTATCATTAGTACACATGTACTACCATTTCACACCAATTCCTATCCACAGGCCACTAGGTTGCTTAACATGACATGCATGCTTTTATGTAACCATCAAATTATCGTAATAGTGAGTACATAACAATGTGATTCATTATCAAGTACCAATTGTTGAAAAATAGTAAATATATACCTCTTGCACTTTTGCCTGCACCACTCGTCACAACTCTGCAATCGATGCTGGAAGTCATCTCTGTTGTTGTGAATATTGACTGCTTGGCATCCATCCTCATTGCACTCGAACATTTGAACCATTGCGTCTTCTTTAGCACCAGCTCGCTCCCATAACAAGAACTCCACAATCGATACATCCCCTACGACTCATTGAATCTCTCTCACCCAATTGTCGGCAAACACCCAACTCTTTCTTTTCTCCCATCCACATTACAATTTTTCATATTCTAACGCTCCTCTTTGATTTCCACTCGATGCCTTTAAACACCAAGTCATTATATATCTTTCCTCACCACAATAGGATATACCTCTTTATTGATTTTGAGGACACAATTCTCAACCCAAAGATTCACTGAACACATCTCGATGAACACTACATTACTCACTGGCCATTAGTCATCACCCAATTTTCCGACTCTACTTTCTCTCCTCATTATGTGATCTAGCGCCATCGTTCTCACCACCCAAACTTTCATAACTCAACTCCCAACACACTTCACTCTACTACAACCCAATATGTTTGGTTCCCAAATTCGACTGGCTCATTCAAAAACCACTATGTTGCTCCTCTAATTCCACAATTTTCCTCTTGGTCCTTCTAATCACAATCACCAAGTACGCCATATTTTGCTTCATAAAAGAACCCAATTGAACTGCCCCCTCTCGACATCAAACCGTTCCAAATTTTCCAATTCTTTTTCTTCCCAATTCACTGATTCTAGTATATTTGAACAACCCCAATTCTTGCCTCAAAATTCTTCACTCTCATTTCCATTTGTCTCGAAAATGCAAACACTTCATATGGCATAAGTCGATAATACTCCGAGAGAAACCATCACAAAAACTCTTAACCAACACTTTTCCAAGAAATCACCTTAGACACAATTGATATTACCTCTTGTTAAACATGTCGATCCCGACCTCAAATATCATTTCACAATTAAAATATCTCACTCCCAAACGTAAAATGTTACTTTTACCTCTCTACTCCTCAATTTATCTCAAAAAAAATCACCAATTTCTTCTATAACCATTCTCAATCCATCGCTTCACTAGGCATTTCTACTCGCCCAAACTCTTCGAAATCAAACTTTAAAATTTTAAAATTGAAACCAACCTGTCTTCCTGCCATTTGCCTATACCACTCAGTCCTCCATCCTTAGAGTTCCCGGTCGAACTCAAGCAACTCCCATCGTCTTTCAATTAACTGATTCCCTGCACTGTCCGATTATTGCACAATGTTCAATTCCTGCCACACACTTAGACAAGAAACATGGTGGAAACAAGTGTCAGAAATAAAACGCACGCGTTAGTCAACACACCTCAATGACTCAAGCATGACTCAACATCCTATGGTCCACTACTAGCTTCTTCACCACTAACTCCACCTCTTAGCATTTTGTTATATTGTGCTTTCTATTCGACTCTCCAAGACGTCACACTAGAAGGGAACGTTGATCAGGCGTCCTTCTAATTAGATTTCAAGGTAAGTCTCATAGGTGTCAAAGACACACACAATAGTTCTAAAACACTACTTCAACCCATCACATCACATTCCTCAATCTCGTACCTCAAGTAGAAATTCCATCAATCACTTGGTCCCCTAACTCGGACCTACCAACCTAAACTCGGATACCAAGTTGTAACATCCCAAACCAAACTCACCAATAAAAAAATGCGGAATAAAATTTTTTCTTATTAATTAACCCAAGAGTCATCAATTCTAAAACAAAGTATCCACTAGCCACAAGAGCAACTATGAAACTCAAGCCATTATTATTTCTCTGACAAAACCACAAGTACCAAAATTGTTTTAAAAGAACAGGTACTAAAAGAAAGAACAAAAGGACAATCATAAAAGATAACATGGTTCTTCAACCCAACTTCCAAGTGCACCTACTAAGTGCCGCTCCATCAAGCTATGCTTCAATGCTAACCATCCAAATCCATGCTTCCAAAAGAAGTCTTCTCACCAAGCTATGTAGTGGACCGCTAGCTCCAAGACCTAGTTTCCAAGCATTTAAGAAAAACACAAGGAAACCAGAGTGTGAATAGGATATTTTGATTTCACAAATGCAAGAGATTTATAAAAACGTACAAGGATTATACTTGCAATGAATAAGGGCTCAACCCCTTAAAAACACATACTTCCAATCCCATGCACCCCATGCTTTCACATACGTATATGGCCGCAGCCCATGTTTTACTTCAAAACCTTTTAACATTTTTCTTTTACAATGAATTGGAACCGCAGCTCCCAAGATCAATGAGCCGTCAACCCCCAGTATTGACCTCGACCCAATGATAAAATGCCGTTGTACCGCAGTCACAACCTCGACATATACGTACAAGCCGTCAAACCGCAGTATTGACCTCGACCTGCCGCATCAAAAAGGGATATTTCCCTCTATTAGCCATGAAGGCTCATATCCATCCATTTTCCATCTTTTACTCCATATAGCATAGAAACATGCATAATAACCTTCAATGATTTTTCCATAAAAATCATGCATATGATACATATGCAACATGCCATGCGATTTCCTCCAATTTAGTGCAAATATTTATTAGAAAGGAAAGCGTGCGATCACCCAAAAGTCGGGTGCTACATCCATACGTTTACATAACTATCCATGTGTATATCATAGAGTATTTATCATGCTCTAATCCATTCAATCAATATGCATAAAAGCATTCCACAATTTAACTAAGAAGAACATGTACTTTGAAATACATGCAAAGTACTCTCAAAATATTAAATCCATACACTCACCAGAGCCGTTGATCAAACCTTTACCCTTGCTTGGTTCCAACCCTTTGCTCGTCTTTGAGTAAGGCCTCAATGCCTTCCTCAATATCCCTGTCAAAACAATTACAAATTTCAGTCCGCATGAATTATAGTTTTGACAATAAAATAGTGAAGCATTAAATCAAATCAACCGAATTGATAACCATCTTTTAAACAATGATTAGAGTCTTTAATTAACTCCTAAAACCTTCAAACACATATTAGGTCCATAACCGAACCCCCAGAAACCCCCCAAAAATCTGCCAGAAAACCTCCAGCGGGGACCGGTACCCGCCTTTTTGGGGGACCGGTACCCGTCCCTCTTCCAACCTCACTGCTTAGCGGGGACCGGTACCCGACTTTATGGGGGACCGGTACCCCCAACATTTCCAGCCCGACTGACCAGCGGGGACCGGTACCCCATAAACACGGGGACCGGTACCCCTTCTTCAGAAACGATTTTTCCAGAAAATTATTTTCGAACTTCTTCTTCTCAATCATCCTAATCTCAATCGTTTTGCCTCCAAACCCAAAAATTAACTATACCAAAGTGTTCTAAACATTCATAACACCAACATACTTCAATTTCAAGACTAACAAACCATTATAAAGCCTTAAATCGAAGGTTTTTCTCAAGAACATCCCAAAATCCGAAAATTTATAAAAACCTAGATCTTGGCTTTGATTTTTCGAATTTGAACCTGAGATTTAAGGAGATGAATACTTACATGATGCTTGATCCGTGTGTAAAAGAACTCTCTAGGATTCACAAGCTTCATGATCCTTCTTCTTCCTTCTCTCTCTAAGGAGCTCTCTTTCCTTTTTCTCAAGAACAAAGCACTATGATGTGTTTGATCCAAAAACACTTCTAAGGGTCCCTCAAATCAGTTTTTTAGGTCAAAAGACCACTTTGGGGATCTACTAACTCTCCTATTTACCCTTATATGCCACCCTCCTTCCTTATTGCACTTAATTGTGTAAAATTAGACATTAAAATAAATGTATTTTCATAAATATACCTCTAATTACCCCTTAAAAACCTTCTCAATTCTTACTTCCCATTCTAATATTTTAGAATTTATTAAAAATTGATTTATAAAACGGAACGGGTATTACACCCGTAACCCTTCTTTTCCAAATGCCCCAAAACCCTATACCCCATTTGTAGCCGCCGTTCCCTACCCCTCTCACCCCGTCGGCCACCTCTCCCTCCTCCACCTCTCGGCCATCCCTCACTCCGGCGACCCTCTCCTCCCTCTCGGCCTCGGCTTCTCCCCTCCCTATTCACCTGTGGCGGTGCGCAGCCCGCCCCCCCTTCCCCCGATAGCGCACAGATCGCCTCCCCCTCTCCCGGCGCACGCTCAGTCCCCCCTCTCTCCCTCTCCACCTGTGGTTCTCTCTCCCTCACCGAGCTCTCTATCTCTCCCTCTCTCCTTCCTCGCGCGTGCAGCGGTGCACGGCGTAGTGGTACAATGGGTACGGTGTGGGCATAGTGGTGGTGTGTGTGCAGTGGTGGTGAAGTGGCGGCGTCGAGCGGTGGGTTGATGGTTGCGACGAGGTACAGTGAAGGACAGGCGATCAGTGACGCGCGACAGTTGAAGCTTCGCATTAGTGGGTAAGCCTCAAATTCACACCTTTCAGTGTTATGAATCGTTTACTGTCGAGTATTGACTGTCTATCGGATTTTAGGTGTCAGCCTTAGCAAGCGATAATAATCAGTGGCGCGCGACGTTCGAGGCTTCGGCCACCGTTTGTGGTCGCATCGGTAGGTATACCGCACACTCTTTTAAATTGACGTTAAATCATAATCGGTAAAGTATGTCAGTAGGAGGTGTGAAAATCAGATTCCTGTCTTTGTTGTTGTTGTTGGCGCCTTAGTGCGATTCTCCTATTTTGGGCAGGTTCATGCCGAAATTTCTAACAAATACAGTGTCGGCGATTGTTACAGAAATTCCAATCGAGGTAGAGTTTTCTATCCCTCTCATTTGTGCTGTTGGCATTGTACTTCCTTGTCGTTCGTTTTTATGAAATTCCGTCAAGTCTTGTATATTCGTAAAACTGGTATCAAAGCATTGTCGTTCGCTTAAATTGGTCGCGTTTAGTTTTGTCTAGGGTCGTTACATTTTCCCCTAGGACGTTGGTTGTTCGATTGAGAGTTCGATTGTGAAAAACCCCAATTCTTGTTAAAAATCCATCGTTGTCGTTTTATGAAATCAAATTGGGGATATTGGTTTGTTTTGGACGTTCTCGGATAGTTTGTGGGTCAAATGATATTTTGACATGTTTTTGGAAATGAATCGAGCAAATGGAATGTTTTGTAAATAAACAGAAGTGTTTCGGAAATATGGAACGATTTGTGAACGAATGACACGTTTTGTGAAATGAACGGAAATGTTTTGGAAATGGACGTTTTGTGAATAAACGGATTTGGTTTGGAAAGAACGGAATAAAAGTCACATTTTTGGTTGATACGCTGACTAGGAGGTGTTGCCCTAGGTCACACGGAATGATTGAACGAAAGGTAAAATGTGACACATGACTCTTTACGAGGAAGCTGTATAGTGGGCTTGGCCCACCGACTCTTCAGAGGAATGAGGATTTTCAAGTGCTTTTATTCAGGTTGAGGCCTTGGGATGTACCGAAAGGGGTCTCATATGACATTGCGCAATGGGGGTAGTACTAAACCCTCCCGAAGAATGGGAAATCGAGGAATAGACGTGTAGAGGATTGATCCCCTCTATGACGGAATGGCTAAGCACGATTGAAAATACTCAATGAATTGATATTTGCCTTGCTCCTACTAGAAGGCATGGAAATGGAATACACGTGATACTTGGAACAAAATGGGAATTGGAATACGTTTGGAATATGGAAAATGAGTCTTTTACTTAGTGTGAGTCGACACTTGACACAATTCCCTTTTGGCCTTGTCTAGACAGTTTCTTTTGGAAAAGATCTGTTACGAGTACTCTTTTCTTCCGAGTCTTGGTTAGACACAGTGTTTTACTACTTTTCTCTACGATGAGCAAGATATGGAATTTTGAAAGAAAAGGAAATGTTTTGAATATAATGAGATCCATAGCATTGCATCATTTATATTCTTTGTACTGTCACTTACGTGTACCCAATAGTATAGACGTTTGGAGATGGATTATCTCTATCAGGTGGTCGTGGCTGACCCTCTACTTTTGTAGGACTTACCCCTTGGACTTGGAGCCGCTGGATCCTTCGCAGGACTTGAGGCTGGACCAGACTATAGTGATAGGTCGCCTTTACTTTCAGTGTAGCACTTTCTTTTCTTTATTGTTGGCCGCGTTGTACAGGATTACTTATAAAATCCTATTTTGGCCTTTCTCTTTTATTTGGGGCACTGTTGTACAGGGTTGTGTTATAAAACCCTTTTTGCCCCTGTTCAGTTATATTTCTTTTCATAATAAGCATGTGTTGTAATAAGTAGTGTAATGGGTAGTGTGTGTGTGTGGTAGAAAGTTCTTTACCTTTTTGTTTGGATACTCGTTACCTATATTTAACACTTCTCAAAAAAAATATGTCTCAAAATTTGGAAGTGTTACAGGAAGTGTGATTTAAAAAGAAAAGTTGGAAATGGTTGTTGTGGTGTTATTTGGTTGAGAAGATGTGGCAATGGTGTAAGAACTGATCTATATCTATTGTATTACGTGTGTGAATATGAAATGAAGACTTGTTGCATGAGTTTCATTGTCGTAAATTCAATGTAAGGTGTCAAGATTTGGTGTAATACAGGTGTGGTAGAGCTTGGATTCATGCGGAAAGAACAAAGGATATATGAACTGAGTATATATCGTATAGTTATATATTCCAAATCAATTAAACTATATAAATAATATGAGTCTGTAATTTGAGTGAGAGAGATTGTTCGGGAGAGAGAGAGAGTTCCAATTGATTGTATGAAAAAGGGAAGGAAGTTCGGGAGAGAGTGAAAGTGGATGATTGCAAAAGATTCGAAGAAGGAAATGAATAGTAGACTGAGGGAGAAGAAGGAACCAAGTTGTGACAAGAAGTTCTGAATTTTAATTCAACCATTTGAGGTAAATTCGATGCAATCTAAAAATACAGATGTGTTGTAAATCAGTTGTAGAATCTATGGTTAAAATTTGGTAGAAATCAGATGAGTTTTGATAGTATAATTGGATCAAAATCGATTTTTGGAAGAAACCCAGAAAACTTGCAGAAGGATTTTAAGTTCTGCGATTTTCCTATGATCCTAGTATCCCGGAATGCTATGATACTGGTGTCCCAGAATTTTATGATACCGATATCCCAGAATTGTATGATACCAATATCCCAAACTGTGGTATCCCAAGCTTTGGCCAGAAACTGGTATCTCGGGTATCCTTCATGATATTGGTACCCGGGATTTTCATGATACCGGTATAAGGGTCATCTACTATGATACCGGTATCCCAGATTTTCATGATACTGGTATCCGGGTCATCTGCTATGATATCGGTACCCCAAGTTTCTATGATACCGGTATCCCGTGATTCAGCTGAAATGATAGATTTAAGGAAAAATCATAAATTAAATGTTTTTATTGATAAAAACTCAGTAAATGATATCATGGAAATAAGAGAGTATTATATTGGGAATATAAGGTGAATTTGTAAAGAAGTAATTATTAGAAAAGCATGCATATATTCGTTATCGATTATTATATATTACTGGTCATTTTCTAGGTGTTGAGGAGTTGGTGTCTATCTTAGAAAATTCCTGCAAACTAGGTGAGTACTCTTGAACTTGTGAAAGTAAGGGTAAAGTATATGATATATTATGCTAAGACAATGGAAGGTATAAGCATTTTGAATCAAATGACCTTATATATATAAGAATAAGAATGGATATGCAAGGAAGAAAATGAAGACATGTTTATTATTATTATTAAAGAGTTCAAAAGGGGATTAAACATTTGGAATAAAATGCAAGTAAGATTTAAAATAGATATTCTATGAATCTTAAAGTATAAAATATGAAGCGGTTTTGTGAAAGAGGTGGAATATTATGAAAGATGTAAATAAGGATGTATATATGAATTGAGATAGAGCTTCAATTATGAATGAAATCATATAATGAAAATGAAAAGTTGAGAAAGAGAAAGGGTGCAAAGTTGATTACATACAAAATGTACGGCCATGCTCATTGGTTAAATTGAATGTACATACCTAATTGTGCGGCCATGCTCATTGGTTAAATTGATTGTACACATAGAAAGTGCGACCATGCTCATTGGTTAAATTGAGTGTACGCATAGAAAGTGCGGCCATGCTCATTGATAAATTTGAGTGTACGTACAAAATGTACGGATATGTTCATTGAATGAAATCTGCAATCTATCAAATAATACGTATAAATCGTGCAATCATGATTATTGGTGAAATTATATGAATATGAATCCTTGAAGCAGAAAGGTGGGAATCTAATCATCTAGGAATCTGTTAAGAAAAGAGTAATTGGTAAAGAGCTAGAATATGATAGAATAATTCATAAAGAAATGATTTAAGAAAGAATTATATTAAAGAAGAAATGTGGAAATTCTTAAAGATGTGAACGTGTTGGTGTGTGTTATAAAGGATATATATATATATATATGTATATATATGGAAATAAAGGAAATGGAAAGTGTTGTAAAGAGGAATATTTGATAAAAGAGTAAAAAGACTACTGCTTCTCTTATTTATGCATTTCTATAGTATTCACCAACCGTCGTCGCTGATGCACGCTTGTGCTTTTCTTTTTAGGTATTTGGAGCTAGAGTCCACCGGTCCAGTCCAGCTGCAGTGTTGTAGAGTTGTCAGGGTGTGAATTTTTTATCTTATCTTTTGATGTATTTTGAGAGGATGTTTATCTCTAATTTGAGTCTGCTTTCAGATTGTTTAGTTGAGTTGTAGTAGTTTGAGATGGTGACATTTCAGGGCATGTTGCCCATGATTTTTATTTCATTTGAGTCTATATCATCAGTGTTATTATCAGTTCAGAGGAGTTTATTTAAGATATTGTTAAAAGTGGACTAGTGTATGCTGTCGCCGCGTGTCATCCTTGGATAATTGGCTTTACAATTATCAGGGATGATGTGTGACAGATATACAATACATGTATATCGATATGCAATCAACTAGAGAGGAAGTCAGAACACATTGCATATCGATATACCCCTTAGGTGCATATCGAAATGCACCTTATATCCATATGGCCAGACAATCTTTATATCGATATACCCATATGGTATATAGAAATACAACAAGAGGGGAAGTGGCCAGAAGTAATACATTTCGATATACACTTCCCGTGTATATCGAAATACATACAAGGGGAGGGGACACCAGAAAGCTTCTACATCGATATGCACAAGATGTGTATATCGAAATACACAAAGAAGGAAGAGAGACCAGAGGACTTATATTTCGATATACACACAAAGTGTATATCAAAATACACACAGGATGAAGGGACCCCAGAACTATCCTATATCGATATACACATATGTGCATATCAAAATACCATCATTTAATATGCAATCTGAGAGGATGTATTTTGATATACACCCATGCGTATATCGAAAAACAACAGAAGAAAAAGGGTACAGAGGATCAACATATCGAAATACACTCCAAGTGTATTTCGAAATACGATCACGTGGAAGGGGATCAATGGAAACTCATTTCGATATGCAATATAAGTTGCACACTGAAATAGCATCTTGCCTAGCCACCATAACACTGCATATCCAAATGCATGCTGGGTGGGGGGAAATCCTTTATATCGAAATAGAGAGGGGAATTTAGGATAAAATTTTGAGATAAAATAAAATGTGATTGCCGAATGGCCATGGCAATCACCCAAACATCCACCAACATCCAATTCCCATTCCGAGCATAACGAACTCCTCGCAATCCAAACAATTATCTCGGGGAAGCTCGGGAATCCATAAAATTAGATGACGATTGATTATAAACCAATGAAAGAGGAATATTAATTCAAAAAGGAATTTATAAAAGAACTCCCTTCAATATAAATTAAAGGAATTTAGGATTAATTCCAAGAAATAGTTTGAATTAACGGGAAATTATATTAATAAATTTCTGAACCATTACAAGGAATGATGATGTTTTGTTGGCCCAGATTTCTATTCAACCATTGTTTGTGGACAACATTAGAGAAAGGCAAAAATTGATGAAAATCTTGAAAAGATTAGACAAAAAGTGCTCAATAAGGAAGTAACTGAGTTAAGTACTCAAGATGATGGTATGTTGTTATTTAATGGAAGGATATG
>NMUG010003443.1:0-14801 GCA_002855965.1 Monotropa hypopitys
AAATTATTCGCCTGGACACCTTACAAAATGTCGGGCATGGATCCGGAGTTTATCAGCCATCATCTCAACGTCTGGCCTGAGTATCGGCCCATTGTTCAGAAGGCCCGGTGATCGGCATCTGCTCATGCTGACGCCGTCATAGAGGAAGTTGATCGCTTGATCGAGGCACATGCGATCCGAGAAGTACACTATCCCACCTGGTTGGCCAACATAGTGGTGGTTAAAAAGAAGACCGGCAAGTGGAGGGTTTGTGTTGACTACACTAGCCTCAATTAAACTTTCCCCAAAGACAGCTTTTTAGTTCCCAGGATTGATTAACTGGTGGATTCAACGGCCAGACATCCCAGAATGAGTTTCATAGACGCCTACCGGGGCTATCACCAAATAGCGATGTTCGGCCCGGACCAGGAGAAGATGACATTCATCACTCCTCGGGATCTGTTCTGTTACCGAGTCATGCCCTTCGGCCTCAAGAATGTCGGGGCTACCTATCAGAGGATGATCACTAAAATGTTCAACTCTCAGCTCGGCGACACTATGGAGGCCTACATTGATGATATGGTCGTCAAAAGCAAAGTCGAGGAGAATCACCTGGAAGATCTACAAAGGGTATTTGACATTCTGAAGATGCATAAGCTTCGGCTCAACGCCTCCAAGTGTGCTTTCGGAGTCAGTTCGGGGGAATTCCTGGGCTATATTGTCACGTGTCGAGGCATTGAGGTCGACCCTTCTTAGATCTCGGCCATCCAGAAGTTATAAAAGCCCAGAACGTTAAAAGAGGTGCAGAAGCTCGCAGGAATGGCCGCAGTATTCAACCGGTTCATCAGCAGGTCTTCAGACAAATGCTGACCATTCTATGAGGTGTTAAAGAAAAACAGTCGAAGGCATTTTTTATGGACTGAACAATGCAGGGAGGCCCTCGGCAATCTCAAATAATACCTCTCTTTGGTTCCCCTGCTTGCCAAACCAATGCAGGGGAAGAGTTGTACCTATATCTCGTCGTCACTCCACACGCTGTCAGTTCAGCCTTGGTTCGGCAAGAAGGGGCCGAACAGCTCCCAGTTTATTTCTCAAGCAAGTCACTCATCAGCACAGAGACCAGGTATCTTCCCCTTGAAAAACTTACATATGCTCTGGTTATTTCTTCCAGGAAACTGGCACCATACTTCCAGGTGCATAGTATTGCGGTCTTGGCCGAGTTTTCTCTTCGAGCGTTGCTAAAACGGGCCGACCTATCCGTCCGAATCACAAAGTGGGTCGTCGAGCTGGCAAACTTTGATATCAAGTTCCAGCCAAAGACATTCATCAAAGGCCAGATCCTGGCCGACTTCATTGCAGAATTCTCTCCTCGGCCAGAGGTTCCTCAGCCCGAAGAAATCATTGCCGAACAGATCCTGCCACAGTCACTGCTAAATCAGGACTCGTGGAGGATGTTTGTCGACGGCGCATCCAATTGCTGAGGGAATGGAGCCGGAGTTGTCCTCATTTCTTTTGAGGGCGTCACTCATGAACATTCCCTCCGTCTCAACTTCAGCGCTTCCAACAATGAAGCGGAATACGAAGCCCTTCTGGCCGGGCTAAGGGCTGCCGAGGAGCTGGAGATCCAAAGTCTCAGCATCTACAGCGACTCTCAGCTCGTAGTCAACCCGATCAACGGCGACTACGAGTGCCGAGACGAGCGGATGGGAAGGTATATGCAGAACGCTAAGCAGAGGCTGTGGCTGTTCAAACAATTCCATATTCAGCAGGTCGGCAGGGAACAAAATGCCCACGCCGACGCTCTAGCAGGAATAGCCTCAGCAGCATAAGTCAAAGAGCAGAGGACAGTCAGCATCCAAAGCTTGGATCAGTCGAGCATAGAAGCACCGAAGCAGCTAGCCGTTTTTTTCATCAGCCAGGGTCCCAGCTGGATGGACCCCATTAGTTCATTTCTAAAGGACGGCTCACTACCAGAAGACAAAAGAGAGACCCACCGAATCGTCCACAAGTTGGTACAGTTCTGGTTAGGCCCTCAGGAAAAGCTCTACAGATGATCATTCTCAGGGCCGTACCTCCTCTGTGTACATCCAACGTTGGTGGAAGGAGTACTGCAATAACTCCACGCTGGTAGCTGCGGAGCACACACAGGGGGAAGATCAATTGCTCACTAGACTATCTCGCAAGGGTACTGGTGGCCGAAGATGATGGAAGACGGGGATAAGATAGTCAGAAAATGTGATGCCTGCCAGAGGTTCTCCCCGATTATCAGACAGCCAGCCGAAGAGCTAACGCCACTGACCAGTCCATGGCCTTTTGCTCAATGGGGCTTGGACATCATCGGCAAGCTCCCCACGGCACCAGGAGGCTTCAAGTTCTTGATCACGGCAACAGACTACTTCTCCAAATGGGTGGAAGCCGAGACGTTGGTCACCATAGAAGACAAGGACGTCAAAAGATTTGCATGGAAAAACATCATTTCTCGCTTCAGCATCCCCTACGCCTTCATCTCGGATAACGACACGCAGTTTGTGGGGGACCTTTTTACTAACTTTTGTGCCGAGCATAGGATCAAGTTCTACAACTCAACTCCCCACTACCCACAAGGTAATGGGCAGGCCGAAGCATCCAACAGGACAATCGGCAGCGGCATCAAGAGAATACTTCAAGTAGCAGAAGGAAGATGGGCCGAAGAACTTCCCAGTGTCCTGTGGGCCTACTGAATGACTCTTCGGTACTCCACAGGACAGACCCCGTTCTCATTGGCCTTCGGCATGGAAGCTGTCATCCCACTGGAAGCCGGACTGACGACGATCAGAACCCAAGCATTTGAAGAAGTCACCAACAAAGCAGCAATTGAGAAGGATATGGACCTGACCGAAGAAAGAAGAGATTCGGCTAGGATCAGACTAGCCTCCTACCAACAAGGAGTGGACAGAAACTTCGCACGAACGGTCCGGCCCAGGGCCTTTAAGATTGATGACTTAGTCTTAAGAAAAGTCGTAGGAAACAAGAAGAAAAGTTCGGATGGCAAGCTCAGTCCGAATTGGGAAGGCCCGTACAGAGTGGTTGGCCATGCAGGGACCGGGGCTTACCGACTTGAAGAGTTAGACAGTAGACCAGTACCAAGGCCGTGGAATGCCACTAACTTAAGGTTGTACTACCACCAACAGACATGTAATCTGGCCTAGGGCCCTCAATCAATAAAATCGTTTCTCTAAAAACACTCGTTCAGACTTTTTCTATCTTCTTCTTCGATGCTATACCACCGAAGCAGATCAAAGTTGTCGTTCATCTACAAAATGTGCATGCAGCTCCTCGGTGGTTTTGTCGAAGAAGCTTACAGCTCTTCGGCGCTATACCACCGAAGCGGCTCACAGTTGCCGTTCATCTACAAAATGTGCATGCAGCTCCTCGATGGTTTTGCCGAGAAACTTTTAGCTCTTCGGCGCTATACTACCGAAGCGGCTCACAGTTGCCGTTCATCTACAAAACGTGCATGCCTATCTTCGGTGGCTTTGCCGAAGAACCTTCACAAGTAAGCATTTATCTAAAAAATGTACATGTATTACTCAGGCAAGTGCCGAAGTAACCTACAAATTGCAAGCAACCAAAGTATACTGTCAAACCGAGGTTAAAGCCTTGGTTGACCAAAACCTTTTCCTCGGTTGGGGGAAATAGGGAACACAACATAAAAAGGCAGCTGTGCAGACAAGAAACATGGAACAAAAGTTGCAAAATTCATTGATTGATAAAAGGAACTGGCCACAGGTCGGGTCGGTCCCAAAAATAGCAAAATACAGCAAAAGAAAAGTAATGCGGAAAAAGAAATCAGATAGTCGGCTCAGGAGGGTCGGCAACGATACCGCCGGTACCAGCAGCCTCGGTCTCAACAACACGAGGGGCCGGCGGAGCAGACCGAAGCCAAGCTCCAGTCTTGGCCGACCTCATGGGAGGGATATCCCCCACGCTTGAAGCATTATCCTCGGCCCCCAAGGAGACCTTAGCGCAGACTCAGTCCTTCTGGAAGAGCTTATCCTTGAGACGACCAACCTGATCACGGCACTAGGTCGCGGCCTCATCAAAACCACGACCGTACTCCACTTCGGCCTCAACAGCCGCCTTATTGCACTGATCCTTTAGTCGGAGATTCTCGGCTTCGAGCTCAGCGATCCGAGAAGTTTTGGCATTTAGCTCGGCCACGTTGATTTCAACCATCATCTCCAGAGCCATGGCCTTATTCTTAAGCTCGACCATGGAGCTCTCTGCCTCCTTCTCCGCCTCCTGGCGAGCAGTCTGGACATCAAGAATGCGCCGGTCCACACCGGCGCCGGTAGCCATCGTTTGCAAAAAATCAAGTTATTGAAACAATACCGAAGCGAAAGACCAAATGAAAAAATTGAATCGTGCTTACCATGGCGTCGTAGTACATCATCCTCCGGAAGCAGGTCCAGGGGCCTTTTGGAAGCTGCTCCATCTCCTTCAGCATGGTGAAGGCCTAAAGCAACGCCATCGCCACGCCGGGACGGTCCGCAAGTGTGTCACCCTTTTTGGCAGCAATGCCCTCATAAGAGAGCTTCGGTGCCCACAACTGCACTGCCCTCTGGGAGGACCCCGTTGTCTCAAAGGTTGCAGGATCGGGTACGGTTGCCCTCTCTGCGGCAGCTGCAGAGTGCTCGGTGGGAGGCGCATCCTCTGACATCCTCGGCCTCTTCTGCCCTCGAGTCTTTTCCAGCCCAGCCAGGACCTCGGCCGCTCGATGGCCTGCCGGCACCTCCTTCAGAATGGTGACCAAGGGCTCAACATCCTCAGGTTCATCATCTATGAAGTCTCCCTCGAGGTCAATCACTCGCTTCGGACCCATCTCTGCTTCGGTCTGCTATACGGTGGAAGGCTCGACTGAGTGCCTGGGAGATACCTAGGCTAGAGTTGGTCGGGGCCGGAGAGTATGGGTATATGTGGGCGTATACTCCAACAACGTCGTACCTGGTCGAGCTCAGAAAATTTCTTAACTTTGTCGGCGTCGGCTTTCAAACCGCTGAGGATCCCAAGGTCTGCATAGAAGAAACAGATAGTCAGAAAATCAGAATAAAAGACGCAACCTCAACCGAAGTGACAAAGCTTACCGGGGACACCCTCTCGGAACAGTACGGTAAACACCATGTCTATACCATGGTTGAGTGGGACGAAGAAATTGGCGGAGACGATCATCACATCCTCGGCATATTTGTCGGAGTCCGACAAGTCGGCAATCAGGCCGGACTGGCCAGGTCTCCTGCCCAGGTAATATTTCCTGGACTTCTTATTGAAGCCGACATAGTAACAGCTGAAGATGTCCCTAGAGGAGAGTCGGTCCGACAGCGGAAGGGTCTCGTTCAGCTTTGCCACTCCCATCAAGATTCTGAACACGTTCACCATCACTTGGAACGGTGTGAGGCGAAGCTCGCCGAAGAAGCGAGTGAGCATAGGGTGAAAGGGGAACCATACTCCCACCTCAACCACGGCAATAATGGACAGGAGAATGTGGTTCGGTCCTGGCTCTTTATAGCTGACAGGGGCTAGCATTATATTGACGTCGGTCAAAATCTCACACTCCTCTCTAAAATTACGGAGCTCCTCCGGGGTATCCAGATACTGCCGGAACTTGTCAGACCTTCTCTTCGACGCCATGGAATGGATCTGAAAAGAACACAAACAGCAGGGTACCGATTAGTCGGTCCGGCATCAACCAATGCGGTTAAGCATGGGGAAACCACTGGTTTGGCCTTCAACCAGCAGCCAAGGCCAACTCGGCTCGGCCAAGAGCAGGATGAGTGCTCATCTTCAATCTTGTAGCCCAGAAACTTGCAGGAAGCTTCCAGGCCACAAAAATGGCGGAAAAGATGAACCCCAATTTGAAAAATGTCGCAAAAACGACAGGAAAACAGAGAAAGAAGTGAGCATGTTCATGCCAGCCAACGCCAGTTCGGCGCGGCCATGAACAGGTCGAGTGTCCATCTTCAGTCTTGAAGCCCAGAAGCCTGCAGAAAGCTTCCAGACCACAACAATGGCGGGGAAGATGAACAACCACCAAGAAAGGTCGCAAAAACGACCGAAAACCCATAAAAATACGGATTCTCGAAGAAAAATGGATCTAAATGATCACCTGGGAAGAAGATGGTGGCAAGAGAGCTCACGAACGCACGGTGGAAGCAGGAAGCACGGTGGCCGGAAGTGGCCTGCGCGGCTGTCGGAATTCGCCAGGGATGAGAGAGAGGGATGAAGCAAACTGGAGTTCTGGAAAAACCCTAAGGATGCCTTTTATAGGCGGTGACCTGAGGTTCAAAACTGGGTGACCGGTCGAACCACCTTAGCCGGTCACCACGCGCATGTAATCATTGCGCTGCCTCGAGAGTTGTGCCGGTGCAGCAGGACAGAGCGCATGCGCATGTTGTCCCATCCGCCGCAAAGCTAGCCAACCGGACCACATCGCGTGGACTGACCAACCTCCACTTCTGGCGCATACAGGCCAGTGAGACGACAGCTGTCGACATGACGTCGTGACAGACACGCCAGCAGCGCAGGGAGCGACACGTCAGCGAATTCAAAATGACGGTTCAATAAAGATGTAAGGGGTCCAAGTTCCAAGACAATTTAGTGGTTTGGCGCTTCTCCTCTTCGGCACCTATACAACCCATCAGCACCAAGTCAACCCTGCTTCGAACAAAATGCCTGGCCAAAGGGGTTGAGGGGCTATTGTTGGGGGCAGAACTAATCAGAGGCCGGAGCCACGACCTATGCCAGAAGGACCACAAGGCAGGCCAGCTATCAGGGGGCCGAGCAAGGAAGAGCCGGCGTCAGGACCTCCCTGGGGCTCTCTCCGGCCGAGGAGACTCAAATTCCAGGGGTGGTGCCTAGCCGAAGCTATAGCAAACCGAGGTCATGCGACCGAGAAAATCCCAGGGCCGATGGTAGGAGCTCCGTCCGGGTCACTTCTGTTCAGAAGGATCATTGTCGGGGGACGGCGACTATCAACAGCCAGGTGCACCGAAGCGTGCCGCTTCGGCCGAACAGGACAAAATCATCGTTTGCTAGAAAGATTCCCTCGGAGACAGCATTCCGGGTTTTGCGCACATGGCAGACATACGCCTGACACAGAATCAGCTTTTCCGTGATTCCCGCAGCATGTCAGGCATGCTTCGTCAGCTTTTCTGCCGCCCAATGCTGTCAGGCGCCGCCGCTTGACATTGTCGGGGCCGACCGGTCGGCTACACGCTTAGACGCACAGGTGGGACAGGCGCACTGCCCCATGGCGCAGCACAGCGTCACACCCGCACTGAAGCGCGTGTCTCCCACTCTCCGATGTCCTATAAATAGAGAGGAGCATTCAATGCAGAAGTACACCTTCTCACTCTAGCCCAAGCTCTGCCATTTTTACTTTCTCTCTCTAGAATCCTTGTTGAATTTACCATCGGAGGGTCCACCGGCAACATTCGCCGGTAGCCTAATGTTTTCTTCTTTTACAGCCAAGCTCAGCCTCATCTCCACCGCTAGCATCCGGAGCCCACCGCAAGAAAGACTTACCCCCCAACAGAGAGAAAGTGAATTGTTGCAGATATGTTTTCCATCTGACATGCCTGGCTAAAAACTTGTCTTGACTGTTGACATGTTTAAGGGTATCGTGATTAGAAAACAATATAAAATCACTTTGTGAGAGGTAAGAGTACCAATGCTTCGAGGCTTGAATAATGGCATAGAATTCTATGTCATATATGCATTAGTTTATCCTTGCCCCGTGTAGCTTCTAAATGTAATAGGAAATTGGCTGACCTCCTTGGCTAAGGATAGTCCCAATTTTGTTCTTCGAGGCATCGCAATGTAGTTCGAATAGTTTAGAAAATTTTGGTAAAGCAAGCACAGGAGCAGTAGTTAACTTGCCTTTAATTTCTTCAAAGGCCTGTGTGGCTGCCTCCGACCACCTGAACTGGCCAACCCACATACAATCTGTGATCGGTGCTACGATAGTGCTGAAATTGGGAATAAATTGCCTATAGAATGAGGCGAGGCCGTGGAAGCTCCGCATGTCGTAAATGTTCTTTGGAGTAGGCCATGCCCGCACATCCATAACCTTCATATCATCCACAACAATTCCCTCACTGGATACTACGTATCCTAAGAAGAGCACATTAGTCATCATAAATCACCACTTTTCTCGAGAAGCAAAGAATTGTCCCTCTTGCAATAGAGTTAGGACTTGTCGCAGGTGTTGCATGTGTGTGTCACGATCAGGATTATAAATTAGGATGTCATCAAAGTAGACTACCACAAACCTTCCAATAAGAGGTCAGAACTGTCACGACCTGTCCCGGAAAACTAATAAATAATAGAATCTAGCTACGAATCGTGACTTAAATAACTCTAACAAGTGAGGGAACTAAGCATTATTTTCCAATATAATAAATTTTTCCATCTTTTAAATAAAAATATGCAGTGGAATAAAAGAAGTGCTAAGCATTAACTCCAAACTGAAAGTACCAAGTGTGACAATCTAAAAATGACCCAGAACAAGGTCCCAAAGAAAAGGTAAAAGAGTAGTCTAATGCAAGAACTATAAGTCTGAATATAAATAAAGTCCAACATCTTCTTGTAACTACTGAAAGAGGTAAAAGTACTAGTAACTACTAGATATAACTCCAGCTGAAGAGAGTCCTGAAAGTCTGGCAATGAACTCACTGAGCCTCCTTACCTGGATAAAATGCCACAACAAAAGAAGAAGACAACAATATTCAGGAGTGTCAGATTTACAATCAATATAAAAATTGATCAGCATGGTACACAAAGTAAAACAAGTAACGAAGGGGTTGTGCCTCTCCCCTAATATAGTCCTCAACATAAAAGTAAATATGCCAATGCATATGAATGTTATGAAATGTATCTTTTTAGGATTTTGGAAAGCTTCCACACACCACCACCAACACACCAAAGCTAAGGGTGACTCAATCAAACCCATTAGCATAGGGCAAATCAATCAAGCTCTAGTATTCCATCAATGGAAGAGACAGCAATGAGACAACATTGCCAAGCATCTACTGTTTCTCAATACCGCAACCGGAATACAAACACCATCCACATGAAGTGGCATCTACCATCTTAGGGCTGCATCGCTAAGCATCTACTACCCACTAAGCCCGTTGTCGGGGATAATCCTCACAAAATGGCATCTACCGTCTTAGGGCTGCATTGCTAAGCATCTACTGCCCCCTAAGCCCGTTGCCGAGGATTCCACCAACGTCACCATAAGGTGATATAGGACCATGCATAGATGTACAATAATAATGAATAACATCAATCCATGCCATGAACCATGCTTGCACATACTCAAAGTAAGAAGGTAGCAACATCATCAACATCAACATCATATTGAAATAAGTGCAAAGCATGTGAAAATATAACAACTGAAGCAACAACTAACAAGAGTATAAATCATGCTTTCATCCATCATGTGATCAACAATTTAGATTTCATAAAAATCCCAAAAACCCAACAACAACAAGTAATATGAACATGTATTTCATCCAAGGGATTCAAACAAGCAATCATCACCATCTAGCATGTAACATACAAATCAAGGTTCTATAACTGAAAGAAATCTACACACTCGCCAATATATGTAAGCACCAAGGAATGAATCTATTGGATCGTCTTAGAAGACTCTGGCTTGTCTCCTGTTATACATATCAAAAGTGTATAAGAATTTCTCCTTAAGTACTTAATATTTATTAAATACTTAAATATTGGTTATTGGCCTCTATTAATCTCTGTATAATCTTAATTCCCTCTTAAATAAGATTTATAAACAATCTAAGACAACCCTCAAGTAAAATTAGGTTTTATCAACTTTCTGTCAAACCGGTATGAGGCCGGTATGAGGCCAGTATACCGCCCAGCATACCGGCTGGCATGCCAGTTATTTCATTTTTCTTTATTTATATAAGGCCCAAAGCTTACTGTGCAAATTTACTCAGGGCGGTATGAAACTGGCATGCCGTCCGGTATATCGGCTGGTATACCAGTGGCTCACCGGTTAGAAATAGGTCTCTATATCTCCAAATTGCGACTTGCAGGCGAGGCCGGTGTGGCATCCGGTATGCCGCCCGGTATACCGGTGTGTATACCGGTTAGTACGCAGAACAGCAGAAATTAAGAAACTGCTAATCCCCTATGGTTTTTCTTCAACAAAACTTATCTAAACTCGATTCAAAGCCCACAAATCGATGAAAACAAATACTCTAGGATGTAGTATACCCCTATACTCAATCCATACTCAAATTTGAACTTCAAAACCCCACTCAAACACACATAAATCAATGATTTAAAACTACATCTCAAAAAATTTAGTGACTAAATGTAATTAGTGAAAAATCCATAATCTGGGCTTAACCCAATAGAAAATTAAAAATCTAAATCGGTAGGAATTACCTTAGGGATGTTGGGAACAAATTTGAAGAAGGATTCTTCTCAAAAAACCTTCGATCTTCACCTTGATTTTGCTAATCTCCCTAGGTCTCCCTCTCTAATCTCTCTAGCCACCACTCAATACAATGATGTTTTGCCCTATTGTGAGTAGCCATCCTAATATCAACCCTAATCAGTTTTTAAAAGATAAAGACCATGTTGCCCTCCATTGTAATCATTATATACCCTTATATGCCACCCCACTCTTTATTTTATATGTATTCATTATGTAACCCTATTTATTAAATAGAAAATCTTTATTAAATCCATAAAACTCCTCCACACCATTATTTCCTCTTCTCTATTCTTTTATTAATATTAATAAATCTAATTAAATTAATTAATATAGAAATGGGAATTACAAGAACAGTTGGTTCATCACACGCATAAAGGTACTAAGCCCATTAGACAACCCAAATAGCGTGACCATCCATTCAAAAAGGCCCTCCTGTGTCTCGAAGGCAGTCTTCCATTCATCACCTTTGCGTATACGGATTTGATGATAGCCACTCTTCAAGTCTAACTTGCTGAACACGGCGGACCCATTGAGCTGATCTAACAGGTCATCCAGTCGAGGAATGGGGAACCGATACCACACTGTGATTTTGTTGATTGTGTGGTTGTTTATGCACAAGCGCCACGATCCGTCCTTCTTGGGGGTCAGCAGCGCAGGCACAACACAAGGACTCAGACTTTCCCTTATGTGTCCCTTATTTATAAGCTCCTCCACTTGATACCTCAACTCTTCATGCTCCTTTGGGCTCATACGATAATGTGGGTGATTTGGTAGGGCAGCTCCTAGAACCAGGTATATCTGATGTTGGATGTCATGCAAAGGCGGCAACCTTGTAGGTAGTTCATCGGGGAACACCTCTTTGAATTTTGTGATCAAGTCATGCACACATTCGGGAACCTCCTCCTGCTGTTGCTACTCCTTGCCGAGCAGAATCTCTTTCATACCGAGTTGCCGCTCACTGTCGAGTAGTTCTTTCTTCTTCGTCACCAATAAATATACTATACCGGATTCCACCATATCACTAACAAACTTTTGTCTGGTCATCAAGTTGGGGTTCTTCTCGGATACATGTTTTGGAGCCTCCTCCTTACTCGGGTATAGCACCACCTTCACATTGTTTGACATAAAACTGTAAGTGTTCTTCTGACCGTCTTGATGTATGGCATTATTAAATTGCCAAGGTCTTCCTAATAGGATATGGCAAGCATCCATTTCCACGATATCACATCATATTTGGTCCTTGTTGTCATGACCCAAACTCACATGAGTCATGACCGGTCAATGAGAAAGCTCGCTAAAGACCCTTTTTACAGAGTTTAGGGATCCAACGAACAATTTTAGATTTGAATAATAGCGAAAAGCGTGAATTAACCCAGAGAGTGCATTACTAGCAAAATTAAACCCACATCAGTTCATTAATAATTCAGATGATACAAAACAAGCCCCATAGGCTGGTACATATGATATCCAAAAACAGAGATATTTAAAGCAACTCTGAGAGCTCCTACTCCTGCTCTTCGAAACCTGAAAAGGGTTTTAGAAAACGCATAAGCTATAAAGCTAGAGTGAATTTAGTACATGTCCAGCCCACAAGTTTCATGGACAACCAAGATTATTTCCTGCAAGTAAAATCATTTCAGATAACATAGTATGAGTGGCTCATATAGCCTCAAAAGTAGTATCATTGACCCATTCCGGTCATTTCAGATTTTCGGCATCTTTCATTCATGAACCTGCAACAAGTGCATTTTGATTGCTTTGGATAATCCACCCGAGTTGTATGACTGTCAACCAGTCTCATTTAAACAATTAATTACAGCCTCCACGGTACCAGAAAACAAGGGGAGATACCCCACAATTTGCAAAGTGGTATGATATCATCCAATGACCATCTGGTTTGGTCCAAACCTTATAGCATGTCCCTGTATGCATGGTATCTGACCCTGCCCCCAGCATTCGGGCTCTTATCCGTTTTTTACCGTATTCCGTGGCCATGACATGTCTGTGCTGATAATCACATAAAACATTTTCCACATTATGTTCGTCCATGTATAAAAAGGGTTTATCACAAGTTCTTCTCCTTTTTGCAAGATATTAAACATAATAGATTTTTCCGGCTCAATAGCCTCAATACTATTTTATAAAATGAGAGAACGAGTAAGCAAAAGTACGAGTAGAGAGGGCATGTACAAAATTCACCTTGGGTTGATTTCCTTTTGAATTGACACTGCAAGTCTGTCATAAAACATAAAGAAGATAACTATGTTTCTGCCGAACAAAAAAAGGTCTCTGCCGAACTGAGTTGTCGGCCTAAGGGAAGGTCAGACTGCTTTGGACGACTGGCCGAGCTCCTGGCGACACAGTGGCCGAAGGCCTTTTGTTCGGAGGACAGTGACCGGTTGATAAAACTGGCAACATATTAACCGAAGGGTTTAAAAGCCTTCTGGACCGAAGGGTCCTTCTTCCAAACTATGGCTTGACCGAGCAAGGCCTTGCCGAGCAGAGGCTTTCCCGAGCAGGGGTTCTGCCGAGCAATGCTCTGCCGAACAGCTAACCCTGCCAGACTGCCAACAGAGGGCACTAAAGAGAGTTGGGCTACGCGGGAAATGGTGCTTCGGGTGTGATGGTTGGTTGAAAAGGACAATAGGGGACTAGCAAGACTTTGGGCTAAGGGCCCGAGCTGTTGGCTATTTAGCCGAGCTCAAAAGCTGAAGGAAATCAAAGGCGGACAGTCCCTTTGCCGAGAAGAAGTGCTCCGGCAGACGGGAGATCGGCAAATGGTGCGGGAAAGGTCAGCAGACTTAGGGGGATTGGTCCAGCATACCTACCGAGCTGAAGCAAGCTTAGCCAGAGGGTCACAGGTTCTGTCCGAACGGATATGGCCGAAGGCCTAACTGCCGAACAGAGACCTAAGGGTCTGGGCTGCTTCGGTTTATGCCAAGAAGAGGCTGCCGAGCAACTTTAGTAGGGCTAAGTCGTTGAATGGACTTGCCGAACAAGAATAAGGGCACAACTTTAAGATACAGTATGACCGGAGGCTAAAGGGTTACCTGAGGTTACTGGATATCCGGACAGACTTCTGCCGAACTGAAAATATCCTAAGTGTTGGGTATTGCCGAATAGAGGATCGCCGGCAACAAGGGTTTTCTTTCTCTCTAGAGTTTTGAAAGCATGACTGGCTGGTGTGAGGAAATGAATGCTCCAAAGGATGGTTTATATAGGGTTTCGGATGGGGTTGGGGTGGTAGTTGGGATCATTTATGGCTGATAGGACGCAACCTTAAACCTACCGAACGGGTCAGGGAATGGTCCCATCGAAGTCAGGTCTGAGCACCTGCAGGATAGTCTGCAACCTGCGGCTGACTTGTCCCATCCGTGTCAGGCTCAGTCCGGATGGGACTGGACGCTGCTGTTCGGCACAGCTGCTACCGCGTAGCTGGAACGGGTCCGGAGCGGGCAGTCGGTCACAGCGGCCGTGTTGGGCTGGGTTGGTCCGGCCTGGGATGCTCGGACAGTCTTGGCTTGGGCTCTCCCTTGGGCCTTTATCTCACCTCTCGTATTTTCCTAAGGATTTAAATGCCCCAATACTAATGCCCAATGGTTTACACATTTAAATATGGTCTGAAAATATTTCTAAGAGTTTAATTAATTATATTGGGACGGGGTCTCACACTTGTAATTAGACCCAATAGAGAGTGACACCGAACAACATTTAGACACCATTACCTTCTTCCCTTCTTGTAGCCATGTCAGCTTGTATGGGTTGGGGTGATTCTCAATTACCAGACCCAATTTTCGAACAAATTCCTGAGATATCACATTCTCACAACTTCTAGAGTCTATGACAAATTTGCACACTTTGCCACCAACTGTGCATCTGGATTGAAAGATGGTATTCTCTCTCACGCCTCGCTTTCATTTTTTTGTAGTAAAGAGCCTTCTTTATCATATTTATTTTAAGGATATCATTGTAAGGAGGTTATATTCTCCAAGTTTCTTTATTGTATTCATCTTGTAAAGATCAAGGAGGGTTGTTCCTTGGTGAAGATTGGAGAAGCACCCAAAAGCTCCTCAAGGGAAAAGGTTGGAGGACACATCAAGAGTTCTGAAGGGTTGTAAGGGTTTGACAATCACCCTAAGATTGTAACTTGGTAAAACTCTCACATATTGTGAGAGAAGTGGATGTAAAGTTGGGAGTGGACCACCCAACTGAACTATTATAAATCTCGGGTTCTATCTCTTCTCTCTTACTCTTGCACTTGTTATATTTTTCACCTTGCTATCTTATTCTAGCTTTCAATTTCTAGTGCTATTTA
>NMUG010003444.1:0-14800 GCA_002855965.1 Monotropa hypopitys
GGTTTTTCTTCTCTTCTACCCATTCTATGGTTTTTACTTATAATTTAGATTTTTCGCACTCACCTTCGGATTTTGTGAGTTTGGCATGGTACGCATTTGGTATTTAGATTTCTTTAAATTGATAATGATCCATGCTTGTGTTCCCATTTATAAATAATTTGTATTTCAAAAAAAAATATGGCTCAAAAATCCGGGACGTGACACCAAGGCCACCCTGCGCCGACACCAAATACTATCAATAACGCAATCAAATTTCCTAGACTAACTCTAGGTCAAGGCATGTGAGTGTATCCAAAAACCATAGCAAGTAAATCCTACTTACACACACACATACTCAATAGCAATTAGAGATTTTACACACACATACTCAAGGCCACCCTGCGCCGACACCCAACAAAGTATATCTAACCAAATTTCCGTCGTTAATGAATGGTAAAATCTACAAAATTCAAGCAATCACTATGAAATCAATGGGGAGAAGAAGGAGGAAAAGGGTTTGAGAGAAAGGGGGAGGAGACTCGCCTTAGAGAGAGAGAGAGGGAAAGGATGAATTCTGGGCTGAAAATGCCCTTCCCACGCACACAACTCCTATATATACAAGCCTCACTTAAAAGGACAACAATACCCTTAATGAGACTAAAATCTGCCAGAATTACCTCTGTGCACCGGTGCAACCCTTTTCTGCACCGGTGCAAACATGCACCAGGAGCCAACAGAGGACTCCTGCACCGGTGCAAGCTTCCATTGCACCGATGCAAACTTGATCCGGACAAGGCAGTGAGTTTGTGCACCGGTGCAACCACCCCTTATACCGATGCAAACTCCAAGAAACATCCTGCACCGGTGCACACAAAGGCTGCACCGATGCAACTGATTCCAAAACCCAACAGAAGCATCAAAGACCTCTCTGCACCGTTGCACTTATCAACTGCACCGGTGCAACTATTCCAAAACCTGAACAGTGGCACCAAAAGTCAACCTGCACCGATGCACCTCTCACCTGCACCGACGCAACTGCACCGAAATGGAAAAATAGTAGAAAAGGAGTTCCAACACCGCATTCTCATCTTCGATACAAACCAACGAGCCTCTAATAAGATCTATTTGCCGGTCTAAAGAGTGATTTAGATTCCAAAAGGACGTTTTGAAAATTTAGAATTTAATTTAAAAAGATTTGGAAATTCAGGTCGTTACAACAAGCATCCTTGTGTCATTTATTATGCGAGAAAGACCTTGAATGAGGCCTAAATGAACTATACAACCACTGAAAAGGAATTACTCGTTGTTGTCTTTGTCCTCGATAAGTATAGATCCTACCTCATTGGGTCACCGATAGTCATTTTCACAGACCATGTAGCATTGAAATATTTTTTTACCAAGTAAGATGCCAAACCTAGACTAATTCGATGGATTCTCCTACTCCAAGAGTTTGATATCACCATTAAAGACAAAAGGGAGTGGAGAATGTGGTGGCCGATCATCTCTCGCGATTGACTTTTAATGAGTCGGAAACCACCCCAATTGTTGACTCTTTTCTCGATGAACAACTCTATACGATGACTACTCTTCCTTAGTATGCCGACATTGCTAACTACTTGGTTACGAGGCAAGTTCTAAAAACTGGACATCATAAGAAAAAAGAATTTTTTTTAGAGAATTGAAGAACTTTTTCTATGATGATCCATTCTTATTCAAGTATTGTCTGGACCAATTGGTTAGGAGATGTGTGTCCCATGAAAAGATTCTAAGTATCTTGTCATTTTGCCATGATGAAGCATGTGGAGGCCACTTTTCGATAAAGAAACCCGCTGCAAAGGTTTTGCAAAGCGGATTCTATTGGCCCACATTGTTCAAAGACTCATACCAAGTGTGCAAGCGTTGTGAGAATTGTCAAAAGTTGGGGGAGTGACTAGAAGGAATATGATGCCATTGACCCCTATCCTTGTGATAGAAATCTTTGATTATTGGGGCATGGATTTTATGGGCCCCTTTCCCCCATCTTTTAGCAATCTCTACATTCTTTTGGCCGTAGACTATGTTTCCAAATGGGTGGAGGCTATTCCCATACGCACAAATGATCATAGAGTGGTGCTCAAATTCTTGAAGGAGCACATTCTATCTCGTTTTGGGATGCCTCGCACCATTATAAGCGATCAAGGGACGCATTTTTGTAATCGACCGGTTGGCATTCTTATGGCTAAATATGGCATTACGCACAAGACATCCACGGCTTACCATCCACAAACAAATGGGCAAGCCGAACTGGGCAATAGGGAAATAAAACATATTTTGGAGAAAATGGTGAACCCCAACCGTAAGGATTGGTCTAACCATTTATCCGATGCACTTTGAGCATATCGGACAGCTTACAAAACTGTCATTGGTATGTCTCCCTCTAGGTTGGTCTTTGGTAACAAAAGCAACCATAGATAATGTATTAGTCAACAGATTTCTGTTTTTTACATAATAAAGCAAAATACATCACAACGCCAAAGGAGAAATGTAAAAACGAGTCCCTGGAAAAAGAAAAACGTTGCCCATACATAGGAGGGAGAGAGCAAAAACGAAAAACCTCGCAGGAGTCTTGGTCCTCAAAGATATTTCTCACCATCATAGATAGACAAGCCAACGAACGTTGCAACTCTTTTGTATAATAAAAGCCATACTGATACTAGTGCAAAATTAACCCAGATGTCAGGCGGATACCTGTGGGTTTTCATTCACAAGCTTCGAGCAATCTTTTCATACAGATCTTGAGGCCAGTTCCTATTCAAATTGTTGGCAAGAAAATTTGCAATCTGCAAAAGCACACGAATACTCTTCCGTCGTGAGAATGCAAAATGCCAGAAGAACATCTGAATATTCTCGTTTACACATCTTTTTTTAACATACCTTGGTCCTCAAGGCACGAAGTGATCCATCTGAATCCGTGAGATTGTCCAAGCAATAAAGCGCAACCTTCAGAAGATCTGCCACACAAGCTTGCACATGTGGAGATAAATTCTGGAACATATCATTCGTGACATCTGGTGCTCGCGGATCGAAAGGAAGAAATGGAAGTTTGGCAACCTCCCTTAGAGCATCTAAATCATGACCAGCTCTTGCCAACTTATGGATTGACAGTATGGCGTCAAGCTGCAGTAACACAGTTTGTTGCTCCGAAACAGATTCTCTCTCTTGAAGACTGCATTAATATCAAGCAATTTCAGTCAGAAGCATGAGATCACGAGAGAGACGGCCAAAATCAAGGGTACGCAACACCTAACAATATGACTTAAATTTTAGGGAATAATGTCAAAAGTCAAGTTTGAAAAGGACCTGACTTCAGGATAATACTTGTATATATCCAAAATCTCATTCCCAGAATGAATGAGCCCAGCAGTACGGCTCTCACCATCCAATCTACCACGTGATAGCGCAGAAATTGCTTCAGAAAGACACTTATTTATTGTGTCCAATGCCATCGCAAATGCACCGACTCTCTTCTGGATTTCTATAGACTGAGTATTGATGATTAAACATAAGGAAGAAGAAAATAAAAAAAATACATTAGGCAAAGAGTAAACCAGGGAACAATACAATTGAAGAATAAAAGTAAACGCAAATTAAATAGTAGGAAGACAGATTATATGAACAAATTGGAAACTCATAATACACCAATACCTCCCTCACCGCGTTTATTGTACATAAAGAAAAAAGAAAAAGGAAAGGACTGAATAGACAAAGATTGTGTTTCCCTTTTGTTGATAATACAGATGAGGTTTAACGTATGCGAAGAAGAACAGTCAGAGAAGCCTAGAATACAAAAAGTAAACCGCAAAGCTTAGAGTCCATCAGGAGTTACTGGAAGAGAAAAAACAAGATCACTAGCAAAGTATTTCTCTCTATTAAAAAGCAGAAGATGGAGTTCAAAATACGAGACCCGTCCTACATGACATAAATCAATTGTCTCTTTGAATTTTAGGAGGTATTTATGGGAGACCAACTAGTATAGTACCACAACCTGAACACTTAACCTACTCCATCAGTCGAGCATAGTTATGTCGTAAAGTTGCATTCATGGACCAGGGGAGAATACTCTCAAGAATTCAACACTTGACTATATAAATTATGCAATCCTATAGTTAGACCATAAAATACAACTAAGGAAAAAAATTTACTTTGTCATAAAGACCAGCTTCCTGACAATGGCAAGCAGCTTCAAGCAGAAACTGTTGTCTACTTTTTACATCAGTCAAAAACCTTTTTAATTCGCCTTCTTCTCCAGCACCCCTTGGACCAAGTAAAAGACTAATTCCGCCATCCCTTAACAACAGCTCCATAAGGAGTTGCTTCAACGCCAAACTCCTCTGCCTTTGCTGATCTAAATTACCTCTCCCACTCCACGACAATTGCCCACCACCCACTGCAGCAGCAGCTTGCACGTAATATTCCAAAGATAATGAAAGATTACCATGGCGTAGATAGGCTGATCCATACTGCCTAATTATGCTAGACGCCTCCGCAAAAGCATCCATCACTCTCAGTTGTTGCCCTGCCCCACTGCTGGCAGAAAGGACATCATAGTCAGCTAGCACAACAGATATATGCACAGCATCTACATTATACCCTTCATCTCCCATATCTTTGGACAAATACAGGACTGCTGGTAGCAATTGAATGCTCAAAAGCAAAACATATGGATACACCAAAGGGTCCTTTCCATTCTTTGTATAATATGATGGCTCAAATTTATTAAGGTAAACCTGCAAATCATCCAAACTGTAGGGTGAATATCCCTCCTTCGGGACAACAGAATTGGATCCCAGAGGATAGTCTCGGATAGCAGACAATTTGAACCACAAGAAATCCTCTATGGTGTTGAAAAGCGTAGGAAACTCTTTAAGCAGGCGGTCAATGTGCCTGCGGGAACCAGATAATATAGCGTACAGTAGCAATTTTTTCTTGTCATATGCAGCTCGACCAACTCGATCACCCATCCTTAACAATTTCTCACATTCTTCTGAAGCAGCAGTTGCAGTTTCAGGTGATACCATTCCTCCAGTAGTTATCCATTCTGAAAGCTGTTAAAACAAGACGAAAATGATAAGCCCCAATAAAGACTCGTATGTACAGGTAATACAGAGTCAGTACCTGTGAAGAAAACTGTTGCAAAACACGAGAAGATGAGGCAACCTTCTTTGCTTCGTCATAATACCCAGTTCTCAAGCAAAAGTAAATCTATTATAATCCAAAAAGCACAAGTTATTCAGAATCACAAATTCTCCTTTATACGCTTATTGCTAACATGGAAAATAACCATAGCAGATGGAAAAAGACTGCTTCAATATAATACGATGTCAGCACGAGCAACGCTCAAAATAGTACTCTTGTTTATAGTATGAAAAAAATAGCAAGCATGCAACTTCAAAAGCCTTTGAATGCTTTCCATATCACTATCGTAAGCAATAGCGCCATTTGATGGCAAGATGAAAACAAAGCCGAACATCCTGTCTTCCTAAGAAAATACCTTAGTTAAACTAAGCAAGCAATAACAAAGTAAAAATCGAAACTAGCAGGCACTCCCGACAGCCCCAACCCCGTTGCTACAAAAAAAGCTCAAATTGCTAACACAAGCTCCTGCATACCCGTGGTTTTTTCTTCTTTTCCAACTTTCATTTGACAGAGCATAAAAAACAGAAAGAGAACAAAACTTCTTGGATATATAACCATCATTTGTGCAATGCAACATGGAAGGCGAGAGAATAGAATAACTTCTAAGCAATAAAACTATTATGATTTAGTCGGCACGAATCTGATCCTGTGAAAAAATGATTCTCATACTGTTGATCTGAGCACTTGGCTTCTGATCTGTGAATTTTCTATCCACAGTTGTCTCACAATCCTAAATTTCTTCAGGGGAATGTCGGGTTTCTGCCAAGAAGTCGTAAAAATTAGTTTGAACCATTCTGACGTGGACACGCTCTTTTATACAATTCCGAACAAAATAGGTTTCCCGTCTCGCTAAATTTCAAATTTCCTTCCGATTTCTTGAAACAACTAAGAAGAAAACAAAAACCATCTAATGCTCTTGCATACTATCTTTGCAATAACTTAGTAATTGAAACATGATTCAATCATTCAACACTCTGCCCCTTTGTTTGGGGAGGTGGAGGTGGGGGGATAAATAACCCCGAAACTCAGAGCAAATGTTACATGGACTATGGGCTCTGTGCAAGTACAGAATATGGTCAGGGCCGGCCCGGAACTTTTTAGTGACCTAGGAAGGCTCAGAATATTGGACCTCTATATACTTTAAAATAAATTTTTGAACAATTTCATCACCAAATTTTGTTAAAAGTAAGCTAAGTTTACGTCTTCAATCAAATCAAGTAGTGAACTACAACAATGTCCAAAGCTACAATAGTTCGACAATTTTTTTTAACTTAATTTCCCGTGGTACGAAAAATTGAACCAATTGCAAAAAAATCTAAATTTTACCTTTTCGTAATTTCAAATAGAAAATAACTGAACTTTTAACAAACCTAATATATTTGCATACTCTTCTGTCAAACAAATAACATAACTAATTTATTCAATCTTTCTTGCGATATTTTTTCCAAATTTTAATAAAGTTAAAATCAATTACATTAAGGGCTAGTACTGCAGAAATAAAAGTAATTCTTTAAATTAAAAGTTTTTACCAGAAATTAAGTCTAGGGGTAAAAAATAGTGTGAATACAAAATTTTGACACCCCACCCACCCACCAAAAAAAACTTTTAAAGGTTTTTGAAACCTAAAGCACTTGGCATGTTTCAAAAAATGGAACCTAATGCATCCAAAACTTATGCATCTACCATTAAGATCAAGATTCCCTTACCAAAAATTTTAAGATTTTATATACTTGACTACAACTTTTACCTAAACGGGCCCCTAATTTGGGTTTGTCTTAGTGGGCTTCTAGGCAGTGACCTTGTAGGCCTATGCCCAGGGCCAGGCCTGAATATGGCCATTGGACAATACATGACATGTCCTGAACAGGCAAATACATTCTATGTTGTATACAATTCAAACATGAGATGTTTTTTTTTTGATAACTCAGGTGTCCGGACCAGCTTACGCGCACGACGACTAATCATGGGGGAACCAATCCCGGCGCCAGCTACCGGGGGGCCCGCTTATAGCCAGAGCAAAGTTCTGTGCGGCTGGCCCGAAGGAAAGGATGTTTTCAAGGGGTTTCGATCCTGAGACCTAGAGGAGGAGCATACTCCTAGGTCCCAGGCAACGACCACTTGGCCAACCCCTTTTGGTTCAAACATGAGATGTTATTAGTCAGCAATGAAGTGAAATTAAAAGGGAACTAGGGAAGAAAGGATTCTCTCTTAGCCATCTGAGAGACTAAACAATTTCTTAGGATGGGTGCACTATATAGAGTACAAGAGTCCACGAATAGTCCATGTAACACGGCTCAGAGATTATAAAATCAATATATCCAAGCGCTTGAAAAGATATGGATCAGATCAACAGTATAATTTGGAACTACTAAAGCCTTTCTTATTCTTTTTTAGATAAAATTTAGGCCTTACAATCAATCTAATGGAAGTACAATTCCATAAGGTCATAAATCTATAAACAAAAACATCCAAAAAAGGAACCAGCTATTTTTGTGTGTGTGGCATTGTAGTAAGGATATCGCGTAAAGGTCACTCATACATTATTAAATTGGTCATTTAAGAATTCTGACTTATTCCATAAAAGCTCAAGAAAATCAAATTGGGGCAGAAGATGAAAGACGACTTTAATGAGAAAAGAGGAAAAGACCTGTTGCCATGTGGTATCAACGGGAGGCTGACGACGAGCATCCACTGCATCAAAATCTAGAACCCCATAATCCCTTAAACGAACCTGCAGAGAAAGAACCAATTAGAAGAAGGCATAAGAAAATACCTCTGAAGGAAATATCATTGTCTCCCAAGTCACACCAGCACAACAATAACATTACCCATGAAATCCCCAATCGATGGGGGTACGGGCAGGAGAGGACTGAAGACAAATCTAAACTTTGGCAATATATACACAAAGTGGTTGCTATCAAAAAGTTCTACCGCTAAAATAGCGGCCTCCTATACCACCCAAGTCACACCAGCATGTTCCTACAAGTATTTATTTTAAAAAAAACTGACCAACCCGAAGAAATGCATGTATTCTTTGGAGGTTGCCAACAGCCCCACCAAGAGCAGCCTACAATGAGATAGCATGCACCACCAACAATAAATTACTTCAAAAAGCATAAAAGGGCTCATGTAATTTGAAAGCACCAAAATCATAGACTATCAAAGGAACAAATTGGACACTGCTGAATTATACGTACACACATTGTAAGGTATTTATTACCTGTGCGGGATGACTTTGTATTGTATCTATGACATACTTCCCGTGTCCCCATTCGAGGTGTCGCCTTGCACCAATTACTAAAGACATTTTCTTGGAAACATTATGTTGAACAGTTGAGCCCTCGCCCATCATTGTCTACCAAATACATCAATTCATCCACATACTTCCATTATGAGCTTTACAAAAGGAAAAATCACTACTGCAAACGAGTTCCCAGACTAGCCAGAAGCACATTATAAAGGAGGACGGGAAACTGAAGACGTACCTGAATTAGGTGCCATATCTTCTGCATGCTAACCGATTTCCCACCAGAAACATCAAGCCCCAAACTCTCATAAGCATCCTTGAAAGCTGTAGCAGGCTAATGAGAAAACAAAAATAAGCCATGGATCCCATTATCCAGAAAAATTTAAGCTTGAAGAATCACAACCAAAAGTACACTTTAACAGAATAACTTCCACCAAAACTTCAAGAGGCCAAGTAAAAGCGAGAGTACAATTAACATCAACATGCATGTACAGCACATGTTAAAAACTGTCTACTGACTCCGACCATTCAACCAATTGACACCATTCACTTGTTGATATCGTAAATCTCAAACCAGTAAGTATATCATTGAAGTAAACTTAAAGAGCACTCAAATCACTCACAAGCTTAGCCCGGAGAATCAATAAAATGAAATCAAATCTCTCACAAGCTTCATCAGAAAAACCAATAAACAGCAGTCAATCCTCTAACAAGCTTCATCCGGAGAACCAAGGAAATAAGGAACAGGTTTAAATGACGCAGGAAGAACATCAAAGTGAGGAATAAAGATGCCTTACTTTAAATGGTAAACTACGCTCTCTTGCATTATTGAGATTCTTAACAACTTCAGCATAGACTGCCGCCTTTTGTTTGAGGGCAGGCTCATTGGGTAGAGGTGCAATCTCCATGCTTGACTGGCTGGATGAAACCTGAGGGCCCAAAGTCAAAGACAAATTTTGACCTGGACGAGTACCCCCATCTCTTGAATCACCCAAATTGGCCTTAGGAAACATGGATATTCGGCTCACACATTGAAGGAAGTCCCGTTTTTCATTTTTCCAATCCTCCTGCCACAATGAGTACGACGAAGCTATCAGGAACATCGACAATAAAATACTCAGCTTTGACAGTTTAGCAATATAGAAATCAAATACCTCAAAACTAAAAACATTTTGAATACACAGCTCATGCGGAGCTGCACAATGTTACAACTCCCCTAAGAGCTTAAGCTTGTTCATAATGCTCTCCATATGCACCCCGGTGAATTTAAAATAAAATACTCCAAGAAAGGATGTGTGGAGGCTAAAAAACAGTATGACTCATATTTACCTCCTAAACTACGGTAACCTTTTTCAGGATCCATTATCTCATGAAAAGAGATTTGAAACGTGCAGATATGAAGCATATTCATCACATTAAAAAGAAACTGTTCATAGCATTCAATCCGGGATGCATAACGAAGAGAAACGCTTGTAAGGCATTATGGGTGAACTGCAAAAAAATACTAATTCCCAAACCATTGATTCACTAGTTCCCAGATCTAGAAACAAGATAAGAAATGATAAGACAAAGACGACAAATAGCATTTTCTCAAATGAACTTCAGTTGATTTAGATAACCAAAGCACCTCATTCTTTACAAAATTTTGATGATCAGAATGTTTTTGTTCACATCCTACTCCATGCAATCTAAACATAATCATCAAAATTAAGAGGACAACTAAACCAATTAACACAAGGACTGAAAAATGAAGGATAGAGAGAAAAATACAAGGATAATATGGAGCCATTTCTGGAACACTAACCTCCAAAACTGTCATCATATGATCATTAAAATTTCTAAGGTTGTCCTTTTGAGCTTCCTGAATAGCTGAAACCATTGCCATCTCATGTACCTGAAGCACATATGTCACAATTAATTATGATCACACAACTTTGTACTAACAATTTCAAGTAAGAAGCAATAGAGCAGGCCTGTGGCCATATGTAAAACATGCTTGAATGCATTGAGCTAAGACCTAAGAAGCACAGATTTGGACACAGGAAATAGAAAAAACACAATACAGACGTTTTCATAGAACTGTAAGCAAAATAAAAAATATGGAGAGGGCAAAACAAGGAGACAATGTTAAATAGACCTAAGATACACACACCATGAAAAATTAAGGTTACGTAGACCAACAAAAGAAACAAGAGCTAGAGTGTCAATAAAAGGACTACCCAATGCACGAGACTCCCGCCTTACCCCGCAAGCGGAGAGGCTATTTTTGCGACTCAAACCCCTGACCACCAGGCCACACTGGGGCAACCTTACTTCTGCACCCGAGCCGCCCCCTTCCAGAGCTAGCGTCACTATTTAAAAATAATATTATCAGAACAAAATGGCTATCAGTTACCTGTTGCAGATACTCTTCCACACTTGTTGCCTCGGCAGGGAAAACATCCTCAAAAGTCGTCTAAAAAAGGAAAAGTTGAAATATGTGAGGACAAAAATATATAAACAAGCACTGCAAAATGAAAACTTTAAAGAGAATGCAACAAGTAACCAAGAAAACAAGTAAAAAGAACTCTAGTTTAAAATAAATTTTAACAAAAAAGAAAGGAAAAAAACTTTGGAAGTGATGTGAGGCTTCCAAGGGGAGGAAAATCTCTACGAGCAAATAAGATCATCCAAATTCACGAGAACTTTATTTCACTCCATTGAGAATGTTCATCACTTAGAGAAGGATATTGGTATCCAACATGCCAGTTTTAACATTAGGTATTAACACATTTCATTATTTCCTGGGTGGAGGGCAACTGTCTCAACAAAAAGAAATAGAGAACAACGCAAGCATTAGTTCTTGTGTGGCGCAATGAAAAGAAGGAAAAGCATTGGCAAACTCCTCATCTGATGTCAACCACAATATCCAAGGAAAACATTTTCGTGATTACTGATATTGTTATAAGAGAGAAAGAAGAAGTGTTTGGGGTGTTAATTAACCCTAAACCACGCAATGTTATTGATATATATGGTGTGAGATTACAATCTGGAACATAGAAATTAACTCTTAACACATCCCCTCAACTGGAACATAGATATCGCAAAAACACAGCTTGTCACATAGTAACTCTAAACGAGGCTTGCATAACAGCTTGGTAACGATATCAACTAGTTGAACCCGTGTGGACACAAACAGAGTAGCTACCACCTCATTATCAACCTTGTTCTCGAACAAGATGACAATCTACCTCGATGTGATTGGTCCTCCCATGAAATATAGGATAAAATGCAATGTGAATTGCCGCTTGATTATGGCAATACATATTCATTGGTAATTGTACACCAAAACCTATCTCCTCAAGGAAGGATTGCACCCAAATAATCTCATATGTAGTGTAAGCCATGACACGATATTCTGCTTCTGCACTAGACCGCGCAACAACTATTTTCTTTTACTCTTCCAAGTAAACCAAATTTCTACCGAGAAAAAACAACCAATAGTAGACCTCCTGTAAGATGGTCCTCCCTCCCAAACTTAATTTGTGAAGGCCTCAACACATAAATGACCACTGACTCGATAAAACAAACTACGTCCTAGATGAACCTTTAGATACTTGATGATATGAAGAACAGCTTCCCAATGGGAAAATGGAGTGCATACATAAACTAGTTTACCAAACTTACTGCAAATGAAATATCAGGATGCGTGATGATTACATAATTCAACTTATCAACCAAGCAGCAATACTAACCAGGATTATAAAACAATTCCCCCTGATCAACACACAATTTGACATTTAAATCCATACGGCTATCTACCGGTTTAAATTTCAATAACCCAAACTACTTTAATATATCCAAAACATATTTTCCCTGAGACAAACTAATTTCATCCTTTAATCATGCTCCTCAATACCCAAGAAATATCGCAGTCTGTCTAGATCCTTAGCATAAAATTGTAGTTGTAGAAAAGCTTTCAACTCAGTAATGCCTTGTTGATTATCACCCATAATAATAATATCACCCACATAAACAATAGTTAAAGATTAGGAGACGCAGAAAGAGAGAAGGAAGAGAGAGAAAAGTGAGAGAGTCTTCTAACACTAGGTCTCACATGTTTATATTTATATTAGAAACATAAAACCCTAAATTACATATTAAGTCCATGTAGAATAGGCCCATACATAAACTACCAATAAGCCCACAATACTATAAATCTAACATCCCCCTCAAGCTAGAGCATATAGATCAAACATGCTCAGCTTGCCACACAAAACATAAAAAGGACCACAATCAAGTGATTTGGTGAGAATATCACCCAACTGATCTTTAGACCGAACACACAGAGTGACGATGTGCTTCTGTGTCAACCAATGACGAACAAAACGACAATCCACTTCGATGTGCTTAGTACGCTCATTAAACACGTGATTATTAGCAATATAAATGGCAGACTGATTATTGCAAAACATCACCATGGGAATAGGAACCGTAATCTTCATGTCATGAAGAAGAGACCACACACAAATCATCTCAGAAGCTGTATGGGCCATAGCGCGGTACTCAGCCTCTGCACTGGAACGAGCCACAATAGTTTACTTCTTACTACGACATGTCACTAGATTACCACCAACAAAGGTGCAATATCCCGACGTATACCTCCTATCACTCCTACTCCCTGCCCAGTCAGCATCACTGTAGCGCGTGATGAGCAACTGTGATGCTGTGTACAACAAATATTTGCCAAGCGCGCCCTTTATGTAGCCTAAAATACGAGAGAGAGTCTGCATATGGGGTTGTCGAGGAGTCTACATGAACTGGCTAACTACACTAACTGCATAGGTGATGTCTGGCCGTGTAACAGTGAGATAAATAAGTTTTCCAACCAATCATTTATACTATCCCACATCATCAAATAACTCCCCTCGTCAACATTAAGTTTGTCATGATAATCTATAGAAGTATCAATGGGCCGAGAACTCAACATCCATGTCTCGGAAAGCAAGTCTAAAGCATATTTGCGTTGGGACAAAGACACGCCTTAGAATGAGCCACCTCAATGCCAGGAAAATATCTGAGAGTACCCAAGTCCTTCGTATGAAACTGCTGACTAAGATAAGCCTTCAAGGCTATAATGCCGACCTGATCACTCCCAGAGAGGATGATATCATCCACAATCAAAACAATGACATCACTGGTAGGTGAACGAAAAAACACCGAATGATCTGAGGTGCCACGCTAAAAGCCATACTGAATAAGGACAGAACTAAATTTGCCAAACCATACGTGAAGAGATTGCTTCAACACATAGAGTGCCTTCTTGAAGCGACATACCTTCTGCTAGGGCTGTCCAGCGGACGGATAAATCCGCTCAAACCGCTCAAACCGACCAATCCGCATCCAAACCGATCCATCCAACAAGACTCACGGACGGTTGGCGGATGAAGAAAATGAAAATCCGCTAGAAGCGGATCGGATCGGATCGGATTAGGAACCGATCCGCTGAAAACCGATCCGCCCAAAATCAATCGAAGATATCCCTACTTATGACAAATATTATTATTATATGGTAAATAAGAAGAATACTAATAAGGAAATATCAACTCATCAAGTCAGCTCGGTCATAAAGTGAGGAGAATACCTCGGCAAAATAAAATTTCAGATCTCGATTGGTCATCATGGGATTGTTATCCAACTCATAGTAAGTATAATGACAGTTATTTCTACAAGGGTATTAATGGTCATTGGTGCCGTAACCGTTACAAATAAGTAAGACATTGATTCATATAACTCCTCTGATGAATTAGGTAACCTCCAACACACTCCCGTTATATTCGAGAATTAGTTACATTGGAGGCGAATAAATATGAAAACAAAAGAGAAATAAATATACACAATCTCTAACTAATTCTCATTCTATTCCATTGTCTACATTTCAACCCACATCACTCCTATTTTTTAGTATCTTTCTATAATCTATTACGCTATCAAACAAAATTTAAGCATAACATATAATAAAAAATAAATCTTGAAATTTTTTATTTTAATCAATTTTATTTTACTGTTCTTTCTATTAATTTATGAAGACAATTGTGCTTGGACAAAATCCGCCCAAACCGACCAAACCGATCCGTCAAAAACCGCATCCAAACCGATCCGTCCAAACAAGACTCACGGACGGTTAGCGGATGGAATAAACAAAAATCCGCCTCGAGCGGATCGGATTGGGAACCGAACCAATCCGTCCCAAACCGATCCGCGGGCAGCCTGCTCACTACCAAAAATAACATATCCGAGTGGTTGGTCCATATAAACCTCCTCTTGCAAATCACCATGCAAGAATGCATGTTTGATGTCCAACTGATATTGTAATACACGTTCCACATTATAAATCAATTTAAAAACAATTCAAGAATA
>NMUG010003445.1:0-14798 GCA_002855965.1 Monotropa hypopitys
GGGGTTACTCTTGAGTTTGCCAGGCCATTTCAAATCTGGATCATCACTCAAGTCACCCAAGATGTGCTCCACTGATGCTATCAATGGAGTGTATTGCCTGTGTTTCTCAGGGGGCCCGCCAAACCTCCGGGGAGATCCTCTAGACTCCGATCTCTTTCCACGGTATTTCTGCGCCGTGCCCCTTGGAGAGCCCTTTCTCTTGCGATCGACTTGAATTGGTGCCGGTGCAGTAGGGGCTTGACCCTGGTTCCCCTCGTCGCGACCCCTGCGCGCATTGAGCGCATCCTCCGCATTCATATATTTTTGAGCCCTTAGCATGAGCTCAACCATATCCATTTGCAGGTCCTGCATCAGACTAAATAGCAGAGCACCTGGCCATAGGCCTAAAATATACGCCGCCATTGCCATTTTATCGTCAGAGCTTTCTATTTGCATGGCTTCCTGGGTGAAGCGTGTCGTATACTCCCTCACAGACTCCCCCTTCTTCTGCCTTACGGTCAGAAGATATGTGTCTGGCTTCTTGTACCTTTGTCCTGCTATGAAGTGACTAACAAATTTTGGACTTAACTCCTTAAAACTGCCAACGCATCCAGGGCTCAATTTGTTGAACCACATCCTGGCACTCCCCTTGAGGGTAACCGGGAAGGCCCTACACATGACTTCATCCGGAACGGCTTGTAGAGTCATCAAATTCTTATAGGTCTCCAAATGATCCAATGGATCTGTAGTACCATTGAATGATTCGATGACCGGCATTTTGAACTTGGCCAACAATGGTAGGTCCAATACCCGTTGTGTAAATGGCGAATCGGTGGTCTGCACCAATTCCTCTACCGTAACTGGAGCCTTGGCCTGAACGCGTCTCTGGATCTTATCTATTTGGGCCTGCATATCAGCCAGAAGATCCTCCTCTTGTCTTTCCAAGGCCGGCTTGGCCCCCCTCAGAGTTCTGCTTGCCTGCGGTTCTTGGTGTTGGGATTGGTCATCTATCCTTCGGCCCTCATTTTCTTCTACTCCCTCATTATTCCCTTCAAGATCCCGTGGGAGCTCTCCATTAACCCCCACGGCCGGGTTGGGATTTGCTCTGCCTGGTTGGCCCCTTAGAATCTGGTTTTCCTGTCGTACTTCTTCCAAACTTTTTGTTAACGCCTCCACCTGACGTTGCATGATCATGAACATCTCTAGAGTAATGACTGGGAGGTCTCTATGATTGCTTCCTGCCATCGATCGAGTATTTACCATTCAGGAATCTGTCACCAAAGGAGAAGATATACGTTCCCACAGACGGCGCCAACTGATGACGTTGATTTCTGAACCTTTCTCTATGTGATTCTTTAGATCCTGCAAGAACACTTCTTGACACCAGTGGGATGCCTGTCAAAGAGTCTCCGATGCTTAAGTCAGTTGAGTATTCTAAGATGCCAAGAAAGAAATGTAAGGTAATTTTTATATTCAAAGATTTTCGTACCTCATACCGTAGCTATTCTTCTCATTTTATACTGCTCCCTCATTTTAGGAAGGTCCTCGGGATTATTTGCAACGTTCCCTTATTCATTGCCCCCGCTCTCGCGATCGTAGGCTGGCATTCCGCGTTTCTGTTTTGACTTAGCAAAGTTCCTCTTTTGAATAGTAACTAGGCGGGAAACCTAGACTACAAATGTCCAGACTGAGGTTCCTCCGACCGGGCTCAACCTTAGAGCTAACCTAGATACGACCTTTACAGAGCTAACCTCAGATCTTCCCCGCAGTGCTGAGTCAAGTTCAGTACGTATACTGGGCTTCCAGATTAACATCCCTTATCAGTGCTCTTTTCCTTTCCAAGAGAAAGGAACGGAAGTTCAAAGTTAGAACAAGAAAATATAGCTAGCTCTAGTTGTGAATTGTTCTTTACAAAGAGTTGCTCATCTTTTTATTTGACATCCTTTAATGTGGACCTATTACACAAGTGGGAAGAATCAACTTTATGAAAGACTATGAGAAGTTCTTTTCTCCAAAGATTTTAGTGATCTTTTGAAGATTTTCCAGTGTGCTTAAAGTAAGTATTTCAATTGGTTTCTGGATTTTGAGATTTTGGGGTTGAACATTAAGATGAGCTATATCTTTTTTACCATTTGAGGTAAGAGAGTCTAATTAATAGTGTGGAATCACTTCTTCAAGAGTATTTAGGTCATTAGCAAAACAAAAACAATTACCAGAAACATAAATTGAAGTGTACATTTAGGTCATTAACAAAACAAAGGTTGGCCAAACTCAGCTCATGTTATGTCTAAAGAGAACATAGGAAATATGTGAAAAACGTGTGCTAATTGTCAATCCTATTCCCTGTTTGGTTAGACAAGGGAGTGATATATCCATTGTTTACCACATGAGGAAGCTTGATTTAGTTGTATGATGGTGCGAGTCTTTAGTTAGAGCTTGCTTTTGATGATGGTTGATGGTTGAAATAAACCAGATCTCACAATCCCAAAGTTGTAAACCTTACAGATGAGAAAAGGGAAGGATTAATCGCATGGGAATATTTGGAATGATCATTTTTTTTTGAATTCTTTGAAATTGAAGTTACCAAAATTTTTTTTACTGAGTTTTTCATCTTTCGGATTGGGTAGACGATGGCTCGTCGGGACATTCTCGAGGGGATCAGCCTCTTCTCCGGCAATGCTTTCTCTGTCCAACAGTTCTGAGTGGGGCCCACCCCAGTAGCCTGCACAAAAAATTCAACCCATTGATAAATTTTTAAAAAATGTTTTATGTAATTCTATAAAAAAATCAGCACAATCGGATAACAGTAATTATTTCATCCAGTTTTTATTCAAAAGTTCATCATGAAACTTTTTAACTTTATTCGGAAACTAGGCATAAAATTTCTGAACGAAAAATCAATTATTGGAGGAACCAGTTACAGTTATCGAATTGTGTTGATTTTTTACAGGGTTATATAAAATATTTTTTAAAAATTTATGAATGGTTTGGATTTTTCGTGTGTGACCCAAAGGTAGCCCCCGCCGAAAACTATCAGACAATACTGAAGAGAGCATTGTCGGAGAGGAGGTGCTTCTGTCTTTCACATTGAATGCTTATCATGGTGTTTTGAAAAGGCCAATATTGATGGATTTGCATAAATCGAAACCAAATCTCGAATCTAAGAACGAACGTCTTACACAAAATCATTTGGGGAGAAGAATAATTCGAAAGTGTACCCAATTTCATGAGAATCGACTTTCTGGAATTTGGGTTGGACGATCTTCTCGTTGATCCGTGTACAAACTCTACTAGGACGATGGGATATCACCAAAGAGCGTTATGAATGAATGTGTCCATTCAACAAGGGACCATAACCCTTTTAATAATTGAATCTATGTGTATAATTATCAATTAGCCTATCAAATTGATATTATACCCTTGGATTTCTATACATTTATAAAATAACACTTCACTTAATAGAAGATGACATGACCTATTAAACTTAAAATAGATCACTGCAATTAGGCCTATTAAATTTTATAATAATGATAATACACGATTTATTACTGCAATGCATGTACGTCTACATGCCTGAACGCACATGAATGAGCGTATGTACACATGAATTAAATCCAATTTCCAATAATCTCCCATTTGGATTGTAAATTCATGTGTCCACAAACTGCACCTTACAATCGCATGTATATCACTATTAACTTTTGTAGCTAGCCAAACATAATTTTGTCATCTTAAATCAATCCTGCCCATTAGCTTCATTGATACAAGAATCAAAGGAGTCTTTGCCAAAATTCATACACGACTAAACTCACCAGTTGTTACATGCATCAATTTAACCAAATAAACTAGATCAAATGTGGATGTGTAGCATGGAAATTATATGTAATGTGATTTACACATGCATATTTCCAACTGGTCTTAACCAAATTGAGATCATTAACTATCTATCAATCTGAGTGAAAACCATAAAACTGGAACTGAATCACTGAATAAAATAGATGTCATGATAGTACAAATAAAGTAATGAGCTAAAATATATTTTACAAACTCCCACTGAATCTAGATATCCTCTAGAGAAACAATACCCATATGAGTAGTGTGCTCTACAAAAGTCTTCAGTGTCAATGCCTTAGTCAATGGATCCACAATCATAGAATTTGTTCCTATAAGCTCAATACTAACTTGACCACTCTGAACCATTTCCTTCACAACAAGAAACTTAATGTCTATGTGCTTAGACTTTGACAAGGTCCTATTATTATTAGAATAAAAAACTGTTGCACTATTGTCATAGTACAACTTAAGTGGTCTTTCAATCCCGTCAACCACACGCAATCCTTTAGTAAAGTTACACAGCCAAATAGCATAATTTGATGCCTCATAGCATGCTACAAATTCTGCTTCCATAGTGGATGAGGCAATGAGTGACTGTTTGGCACTCTTCCACGAAATTGCTCCCCCAGCAAGCAGGTAAACATAACCTAACGTAGACTTCCTGCTATCTTGGCATCCTGCAAAATCGGAATCTGAATACCCGATGATCTTAAAATTATCTGACTTTCTATATGTGAGCATGAAATCCTTCGTTCTCTGCAAGTATCGCATGACCCTCTTGGCGGCTATCCAGTGTTATCTTCCTGGATTGCTTTCATATCTGCCCAACATTCCAACAATAAATGTGAGGTCTAGACGAGTGCAGACTTGCGCTTACATTAAATTCCCTACTGCAAAAGCATAAGGTATATCTTTCATTTGTTTAAATTCCACATCTCCTTTAGGACACTATTTGAAAATTAATTTGTCTCCCTTAGATACAGGGGTATCATGTGGTCTACAATTTTGCATGCCAAACCTTTGCAGTACCTTCTCGATATAAGTTTTGGAGATAATCCAAGTATCCCTAGAGAGCGATCTCGGTGAATCTGGATTCCTAATACAAAAGATGCATCATCAAGATCTTTCATTTCGAATTGCTCCGAAAACAATTTCTTGTTTTATGCAATAAACTTACATCGCTGCTGGCAAGCAAAATATCATCCACATATAGGATTAAATAAATGTAATTACTCCCACTGAACTTGTGATATACACAATCATCAACAGTGTTTATGTCATGCCCCAGATTTTCAAACTATTTTTTTTTGAAAGGTGGTTATAATTTAAAAAATAACTAAGACACAACCCAACCAACCACAATTCAACCAAATAAAACATCCAGACATGAGATGAAATAAAGTGCTGAAAGAGAAATACAACTACATATTAGATTAAAATTTCTTCTTTAACATACAAGCTACAAAGATAGCTTAAACACCATTTCCTTTACAAATATAATAGAAGAGGTACAAGCTCCATGAGCCTAAAGGATATACCAAAAAAGGGCTTTGTCTTCAAATCCAAGTGACAATGTGCTCCAAAAGTAAAGAGTCCTCAAGAAGGAGGATCAAACTTGAAAAAGAAGAGGGTGTTACGCCAAGTAGGGAAAATCTATGTTCTACCATGGCTAAGCTTGCCGTGGACTCGTGTGTGCTTGTCCAACATGCAATAAATAACCCAACAATGAAAGTATGCATGACAATGATCCTCACTCTACAAGTGATGAGCTACAACCCCTACACTACCATACAAGGATGTACTCATTTGATTCCATGTAACGTATGTCATGCAAATTAATTTGATTTTGTTATTTTAATGGTTAGAGCCATTCCATTTTGCTTTCGTTGATTTCATTTTCATATGGATGGACTCGGAAATCCTATCATAAGTTCACTTCCGGTTCATCCTACACATGTCATACTATGGATGAGTCTGGGAATCCCATCATAAGTCCAATCCCGACTACATCCTAATATTTCATACTATGGATAAATCCTGGAATCCCATCATAACCATTCTAGATTTATCCTACTATCCCCTTTTTATCATGTTTGGGGTGTGTAACTTCGATAGGGTAGGTCCGGTATAGTGGCTCGTCAACACACTATCCTTCCCTTTATGTCATTCCCCAACTCATTGGGAGGGCTACCGCTACTATAACGACCCATCCCAAATAATCATTTAATTTAAAACAATTATTGGACGAATAACGTTACGAAGAACACTCCAAGATCAAAACCCAAGTCTTGAAAACTAAAACCTCAAGAGATACCTTCACCACAAGATAAAATAAATAAAAAGCCTTACAACTCTAAAATAAACATCACCTTAATGAATAGATACCCATATAAGACTTCTAGTACAACGGAAGACTACATCTCACAAATCCCAATATATATAACTCTAACAACTACTAGCAACAACAAGAATAAAACTACACTTCCTGAAAAAGTAAAGCAACTACTACAACTAAATAAGCCTAACAGGCTACACAACTAACCAACAACAGGACTATCAAAAACTAGCCAACACAACCATCTGCTATAAACTGCCAAGCCTCCTGAAAGGCCAATACTGCTCCAAGCCTGACTGTAGTGGACCCGATCCTCAAGCCTCTAAGTCCTGGATTTCCAAGCCCAAAAGAAAAAAAAGAAAGACACAAGCAAGAAAATCCAGAATTTGTTAGATATGACATCTAAACATATGACTAACAAGAGATGTATTAATATAATGGAATAACTTGAATTAATAACATAAAGTAAACTAACATAAGCATTAAATTCATATTTATTCCCATTTGTATTTCTTCCAAGTTTTATATTCTTTATCTTTATCTTATTCATATGATTCCCTTTTTCGATTCAATGACAACTAATATAATCATTCTTTTCCTATTATTGCAAGTCTATGACAACTAATATATTTCGCTCGACCCTCCCAGATTTCGCTTCAGCGAAATTCTCATACCAGAACTGCACAATGGCGATTTTCCGAACTTCCCTCAAATACTCAAGTCTTCCACACTAACATAGGATGAATATACATCAATCCTAAGACTTACAAGCACCCACAAATCCTTCAATCAAGGGCTATACCTCCAAAAACTCCAAAATCCGAAAATGAATAAAAACCCTAGATCTACAATTTATTTGATGAAATTAAAACATGAGATTAAAAGGAGAGATTACTTACTAGGATGCTTCTCCAAGTTGTTAAAGATCTTCCTTCAATTCCCAAGAAAAACTTCAAGAATCCTTCAATTCTCCTACTTCTCTCTCTCTCTCTCCCTCTCAAAACCTATGCAATACATAATGAACTAGGGTAAAGTCATTCCCCTATAATCAGATTTTCTCCCCTTTTACCGATATACTCCTCCTCATAAAACCTTATTTCTAATAAGCGATGTATAAAATATACCTAGGCACCCTAGGCTTTCATGCATGCTACCATTTAACCCATAAACTTAATATTCCTAAATTATTTCACATCTTAAGGACACTTATACAATTTTACCTTTCCTTATAATATTTTCCATATTATAACTTTACTCCACATTATAATTCAAATATTATTATAAATAATTTACTTAATTCATTTAAATGGGATGGGGTGTGACAACTACCTCTATTGTACACAATGTCATGGATGGTGCGACCATCCAGGGAATCCGGTCATAAGTCCATTACTGCATAAGTAAAACATCTATCGTTACCATTCTTAGCCGAAGCTAGCATTTTATTCTACTTCATTACATTAGTGAATCATAGTGATGGATTCATGATTGATCACGAGTAGCCCTCATCGGGCACATCCTCAATAATCGAAGTCCGTTTGTTGTGTTGATGTTTTGTGCCATATGACCAATGTTTCCTAGCCAACGCTAGTATGTGTGGTGCCATGAATTCAATGCATTCCCTAGCCAAAGCTAGTTCAATATGTTGTGACCATGCATATCCTATTCGAATGCTAGTATGAACACACATGCAAGTTCAACTCTTCTTTCCTTAAATTTTAAACCTCACGAATCGTTCCACACTCTCAATTTCTCAAATTCACTAATGTTAATCCAATCAAGACTTTCTCCTAAGTACTCATACAGTCTCAATTTAGCTTCAAGACCCATTCGGGCATTTTATCGATCACCTTGCTTACCTTAATTTAAAGACTAAGGACATGGTTTTCCTAAAACCTTTTCAACACAAGGCCTACATCTTCTTGTCTCCAAATCAAATCCCACTTGTCTAAAACTTCCACATTGAATTGAATTGATCAAAAGAACCTCAATTAGCCCAAAACCCTCAATTCTCCCACAAATCCTAACACTAAGTTTTCCTCCAATTTGGGATTTTTCACCAAGTTGCAAGGAATATGAAATTGACTCGAGGAACAACAAATCCCCATCCTAGACATCATAATTACACATCCAATTTTATAACCACAAGACCAATTCAAGGTTAACTACTCCATGAACACTCTTTATCCAAATTGACTAGAAATTTACATCATACAAGAGGGGGAGGAGAGAAGTACAAGGGAAGCCATGTTAGGAATAAAGATTTCCTACCTCAAGATTGAAGAATCTTGAACCCTGGGTGAGGATTGTGAACACCCACCGAAGATGCCACCATAGACGAATAGAGATCGGCCACGGGAACATCGTTAATGAAGGAGTCTTCTTCAAAAGCTCCATGGAATGAGAGGGAGAGAAGAGAGAAGATGGATATAGAGGTAGAGAGAGGAGCTCTAAAACCCTAAAGGTTTTCTGAAAAAATGAAAGGGAAAACGTGTTAAGGGTGTATATATACTCCCATATGAGAAAACACCAAAATTCCCTTAATGAGCCTTGAAAAATTATACAGAAGGCTCTGTGCACTAGTGCAGAGAAAACGTGCACTGGTGCAAAAGCACCAAAATTTCCATTAGAGTCACTTTGCACTGGTGCACCAACTGGTGCAACAAAGAAGTGCCCAGTAGAACCACTTTTCAACAGAGCACCAACCAGTGCACAGGTTCTAAATTTTGGTTTTATGCCCAAAATCATCCCGGACCATCCCAAGACACCCCAAACCAGACCACGACTCTCGGGAACCAATTGAAATTAATACAAAACATCATTCGACTCTATTTGAAATTAAAATTCGAGACATAGGCATAGAATTGATTTAGAATTTACCAAAAATGGATTTTAAAAATTGAAGAATTGAATTTAAAGTATTTTAAAATTTCAAGTAGTGACAGTTTACCTCAAAACCAAATGATAAAACTGCCTGATGAAATCTGAAGTACCACAAACCATTTACTTGGAACCATTAGATACCAAGCCATTTGGCTGCACTATATAAATGGGTTCCTCAATGTTTCAATTGAGAAATGTCATCTTAACATCCATATGATGTAACTCTAAATCAAAATGAGCCACTAGTGCCATTATTATCATAAAAGAGTCTTTCAAAGAAACCGGAGAGAAAGTATCTTTATAGTCGATTCCCTCACTTTGAGTAAATCCTTTAGCTACTAGATGTTCTTTATATCTCTCCACATTGTCTTGTGAATCATTTTGGTCTTAAAACCCCATTTACAATCAACAGGTTTCACTCCTTTTGGCAATGAGGCGAGATCCCATACATGATTTGCTTTCATGGATTTAATTTCATCATCCATAGCATCTTTCCACTTTTGAGAGTTTGAACTTTCAATGGCTTGACAAAAAGTGATTGGATCATCTCTTACCAAGTCAATATTTTCCTTATCTTCACTGAGAAACACAATATAATCATCTAAAATTGCACTTCTCCTCTCTCGAGTGGATCTCCTTAAAGGCACTGGTTCTTCAGATTGTTGAGTTTTCTTTTCAAAAACAACTAGTTGATCCAGATCAGTCATAACCTATTGACCTAGATCAGGAGGAAGTTCAATATTGTCTTGTTGTTCTTGAACCACGTCAGGGATAAACACCTGAGCATGGTCAACGTCCACTAAAGGATGAGATATGAATTCTTCCTCAAAGACAAAATCTTTAACCTTATCTTTCCCTTCAAACTCAACATCCTCAAAGAACCGGGCATTTCCTGTCTCAGAAATTGTTCTAGTCTTGGGATCATAAAATTTATATCCCCATGATCTTTCAGAGTATCCAACAAAATAGCTACTGACCGTTCTTGCATCCATTTTTTTCATTAGGCCTGTAAGGCCTTGCTTCAACTGGACATCCCCAAATTCGCAAATGGCTTATGACAGATTTCTTACCCATCCACAACTCATATGGGGTTTTGGTTGTTGCTTTTGTTGGGACTCTGTTAAGGATATACACTGCAGTTTTAAGTGCTTATCTCCAGAGAGATTCTAGTAAAGTAGTATGAGTAATCAAACTCATCACCATGTCTTTAAGGGTCATATTTTGTCTCTCAACCACACCATTCATGCTTGGACATCCAGGCATGGTGTACTGTGGAACGATCCCACACTCCTCTAGGAATTTAGCAAATGGTCCTAGACATTGTTCACCTGAACCATCATTTCTACCATAGTATTCATCACCATGGTTAGATATGACGCACTTAATTTGTTACCATTTTTGTATTGGCTATTTATCACGACTCGTGTTTTATATATGTTTTCCGGAATTTAATCCGCAATTTAAATTGACTTATGTATCTTGATTGATTCTAAATCTCCAAATATAATCAAACTTATGAGGTGGTTGACTCTAGTATGGGGTGGGGGATTCAAATACGAACCCAATGAAATTTGAATTGTGTCAATCGGAGTCCAGACGAAGGAGTTAGGCCCCAAAACTCATTGACATCATTTTAGTACTGTGACTGAGCATAGCACAATCGGTAGCATGAATTTGGGGCACAACTGGTAGCGCCTTCCTTTCTACAGGAAATTTTGAGAAACTACAGAGCATAGCGCAACCGGTAGCGCTATCTGGGGCGCAACCTGTTACGGTTGTGTAGACTGTGATTTTGCAGAAAAGCCTCAGGGGTGTTTTGGTCTTCTACCACATTTTTAACTCAACCTAAATCATGGGAAGGGCCTAAAATCATTCAGAACACTTCAACACACTCTCTCTACCTCCCTACACTCTCTCACTCTAAAATCCTCTCACTTCTCTCTAAGATTTGAGGGCTTTCCAAGACTCCATTGAAGAAATTGCTAGGAGAAACATTGCTCTACGCGTCGAATACTATATGGGAACCTAGGTGGTGTAGCCACTCTCTCAACTTCGGACATAAGGTGTTCTTGGCTTCTCATTGAGGTAGGATTTATCTATCTCTAGGATGTGTAAGATTGTGCCTTCCCCTTCTCCCTCCTTGTATGTTGGTGATTTGATTTTTTCGTACCTTGCATGTGTCGGTAAAATTAGTATGGGTCTAGGGCTTGAATCATGAAATTAGTGGTGGGTTTGTGTCTTGTACATAGTCATGTATTACATGCTCTACATTCACACACGAGTCCACACCAGTCTTGGACATGCTAGATGATAGGTATTTCCTACTTTGGCGTGACACGCCCTTCTTTTTCTCCACAAGTGTTGATCCCTCCCTTGGAGGACTTGATGCTTAGCAAGCTTTTGGAAAGTTTTTGGAAGAAGCCCTTTTTATCTTTAATGTTTATTTAGGCTCCTTTGAGCTTGTAATAGAGTAGGTGGTTTGTAAACTTAAAACTTATACTTTTGTTTCTCTCCTTGCTCTATGGTTTGGTTGTATCCTTTATTTCTTTTCTTACTCATGCCTAGTTTTTCAAGCTTATGTGAATGGGATATATTATGGTAGTAGTTACCTTTCTTATTAATGCAATTTCAAAAAAAACATGGTTTGAAAATCTGGGGCATGACAACTTGGTATCAGAGCTTTCGGTTTCGAAACTCTTAGTCTCTATAGGTTGCATTATGTGTTGAATTTCATCGTCTACCATGTGTCATGAACGTGTAGAGCATACATTGGCATAATCCATAGGTATTTGTGGTATGGTGAGTAACTCTACATGCATTGTTTCTTCCCTTGGGTATGGCCCTGTTGATTGGTTCTATTGTTGTTTGACTCTTTCAAAGATCTTGTTGGGTGATCTCTCCTCTTGATTAATCCATGCGTTATTGGTCGAGCGGATTCATTGAACCCTGTCTTGCGTACCCTTTCTTATGAATGCATGATCCTCTTTTGTAGAAATGGCTTAACGTCGTGCTAGGGGAAAGGGGTCGTGGTCGCCAGGGTGCGAATGTCTCTGATGCTATCAGTGAAGAGGTCAATGATAGGATGCGTGGGGTGGAGGATGAGGCACCTCCAGTTGTTCTAGTGCCTGAGCGTTTAGTTGCCCCTAGTCAGTTCGTTAGAGAGCTTACAGCCGCTAGGGTCGAAGCGATTCGAAGATTCGTTGCTCCTAGGGAGAATGTGGGAAACCGCACTATTGAGGCTTTGTGAGAGTTCCGGCGCATGGATCCTCCCAAGTTCAATGGTGAGGGAGATCCACTTGAAGTAGATCATTGGTTGTCTGATATTCGGAAGGTGCTTGATACGCTAGAAATTATGGAGGACAAGCTGTGGATTTCCTTTGCTACTTATCAGTTGACGGGTGAGGTGAGTCAGTGGTAGAGTTCTATTCTTGAGATACGTCGGGAAGGTTTACTTGCTCCCAGAGATGCTGATCCACAGGCCGTTATCGATCACATTCGGGGTATGTCATGGGTCGCATTCCAGACTGTCTTTGAGGGACAGTATTTTCCAAAACGTTTCAGAGAGCAGGAATAGTTCGAGAGGCTGGAGAAGGGGACTATGATGGTGTCCCAGTATGCCATGAAATTCTAGGCATTGTCGAGATTTGCTACGGACTTGGTGAGCTCCGAGGAGAGGAAATGCAAACGCTTCGAAAGGGGTCTTCATTCATCAATCCAATAGCTAGTGATGATCCAGTGGATCCGTGCCTTTGCAGAAATTGTCGATTGTACTAGAGTCATCAAGCCAAAGAGGGAGTCGTCCCAGGGAGTCAAGGTATGGGAGCCGCGTCATTAGGTATCTGCTTCCAGTTCATTATCGAGAAGTTTTGGGAAAAAGCGCCAGTAGGAGCAGTCTCACTTTTCTAGGGGCTAGCGATCACAGGATAGTGCGGGTTCAGTACAGGGTCCGGTTATCTGTCATCGATGTCATCAGCCAGGGCATGTGCGAGCTGAGTGCAGAGCTCTAGTATGCTTTGAGTTTGGCCAGGCATGTCATGTGGTTAGATATTGTCCGGGAAGCACTAGCGGTCGCAGTGAGGCAGGTTCAGTGCAGCAGCCACGGGGTAGGCATCAGTGCCCCATTCAGTCAGGACCAGCTGTTGTAGGTCAGGCTTCTCATGCTAGTGGAAGTGTAGCTCCTGTCAGGCCAGCACAACAGTTCCAGAAGAGAGGCGGATATTTCTAGGGTCCTACTACTTATGGAAGGACTTATGCCATTCCTACCTCTTCGGTTCCTTCTACGTCGCAACAGCCCAAGACGTTAGTGGTTCGCGGTATGCTCCTTATTTATAATTCATGGGCTAGTGTTCTATTTAATTCGGGTGCATCGCATTCTTTCATCGTTGCATCATTCATTCGTGCATTAGAAGTAGATGTCTTGGACCCACCTTTGTTTGTGGATACACCGGTGGGAGGTCATGTTCGGCTGAACCATGTTTGCCGAGGTTGCGAGTTGACGATGGAAGACCGGAATTTCATCTTTGATTTCATTATATTGGGTATGTCGGGGTTCGACCTTATTCTTGGGATGGATTGGTTGTCTACCTTTCATGCCACTATCGATTTCTATCGGCACCAAGTTTGAGTGCGTTCTCTAGATGGAGATTTCTTTTATATTTACAGAGAGAGGAAGGAGACGTTGGATGCTTGTTTCTATAATCCGAGGGAGAGTGATTCTATTAGTTGTCTACTTGTGAGTCTTAGCCTGCATGACAATGTTTCCCATTGCGGGGAGTTGCTGCTTGTCGTTTGTGACTTCCCAAACATCTTTCCGGAAGAGTTGCAAGGTTTGCCTCCTAGGCGGGAAGTTGAGTTCTCTATCGATTTATTGCCGGGGTCGTCTCCTATTTCGGTCCCACCTTATCGTTTTGCACCAGCTGAGTTGCGGGAGTTGAAGTCTCAATTCCAAGAGTTATATGAGTTGGGTTTTATTCGCCCTAGTTCATCATCGTGGGGTGCGCCAACTTTGTTTGCCAAGAAGAAGGATGGTTCATTGTGCTTATGTATTGATTATCGTAAGTTGAATCGCGTCACCGTCAAGAACAAGTATCCTATGCCGAGGATCGATGACTTGTTTGATCAACTTTGTGGTTCTACATGCTTCTCCAAAATTGATTCGCGATCGGGTTACCATCTGTTGTTAGTCCGTACGGAGGACATCCCGAAGATGGCCTTTCATACGCGTTACAGCCACTATGAGTTTGTTGTTATGCTATTCGGTTTGACCAATGCTCCAGCGATGTTTATGGACCTCATGAACTTTATCTTTAGTATCCATCTCGATCGTTTTGTTGTGGTGTTCGTGGATGATCTTCTTATTTATTCGGCGTCAGAGGAAGAGCACCAGATTCATCTTCGTGTTGTGTTGGAATTGTTGCAGAAGCATCGCTTATATGCCAAACTCATCAAATGTGAGTTTTGGCTACCGGAGGTGAAGTTTCTTGGCCACGTCATTTCTAATGGAGGTGTGTCCATGGATCCCAGCAATATTGATGTCGTTTCTTTATGACCGCATCCGAAGAATGTATTCGATATCCGTAGTTTCCTTGGGCTTGCGGGTTACTACAGGTGCTTTATTTTGGATTTTTCTCGCCTAGCATCTCCTATGACACGTTTGACCCAAAAGGGTATTCCTTTTGTTGACTTCCGCTTTTGAGAAATTGAAGAGTCGGTTGACTTCCGCTCCTATTATTATGCTGGAAAGAGGAGTGGGTTATGTGGTTTATTG
>NMUG010003446.1:0-14797 GCA_002855965.1 Monotropa hypopitys
ATCGCGCCGGTCACGGACTCATTGAGAGGCTGTAAAATCAGTAACTAAAATCCTTAAAAATTATAATTTAATTTTTGGAAGGATTATTTATATGTGATTACATTATAACAGGAGATCAGCCCGGATCTTCGAAGGTATCCCAATAGAATCACATACAGAGAGCTTACCTTACTCGGTGAGTGTGTAGCTACCTTTCATATATATGTGCCTTGTTAGTATAAGAGTTTTGGGTGCGTGGTAGTTGAGATTACATGCTTCTTATGTGATAACTGTTAGGAACAGTTGCTTCCCTTTCCTACTTGCAAGCATATGAAAGAATGAAAATAAATCATAAAAATGTTGGCGCTGGGACTGCGGGACCAATGGCTTGAGATGAGAATTGAGGTATGTGAGGTTGGGACTGCGGGACCAACAATATGAAAAATGCTTTAAGCAATGTGATATGTCGGTGTGGGGACTGCGGGACCAGCGACATGAGATGATGGGGAAAAACCCCTTTTGTACATGTTGAAGTCGGGCTGCGGTTCGGTGACATGTGATGTGATGAGGTTGGAACTGCGGGGCCAACAAGAAAAGAAAAGAATCAATTATGCATGTTATATTTTAGTGAACAATACGTGAACATGATATGTGTACATGATGGATGGGGAGAGTCACAACCCCTTTGGACAAATGCATGATACGTGATAGATAGGGGAGAGTCACAACCCCTTAGTTGTTGTTCTTTGGTTGCACTTTAGATGTACTTTACCTGTACTTTACCTGTTTCTGTGAGTTCTCTTTTTATTAGCAAAGTGCATATATCGACTGTTAGCTGGTTCATTGTTGCCAGCCATTGCCAGGTTGCTTTGCTGAGCCGTTTAGAGGTTGCTCCCTATTGGAGGTTTTACTTTACAGTTTTCAGTAGATGGTTTGAGAGATAGTCTGGTTGTACTTGTTAGACTCTTGGTGTGAGTTGTTTTGGTTGACTAGCAGAGTTTGTTTTTCAGACTACTGGTTGGAGATTTTATCTATATTCCGCTGCATTGGTTTTTATTTTTCAGTAGATATCTGAGTTGTGGTAATTTTTATCACTTGAGTTCTAGTTGTGGTACTTTGTAGTCATTATCCATTGCCAGTTTTTAATATTTTTCATATAATCTGGAATGGGTCGTGACATTGCTCGACAAAGCCTTAGCTCGGCAAAAGGACCCCTCAGTCCAGAGAGGATCCAGGCCCAGTCGGTTAATTAAAATGTGCTTCTGATCTTACCAACCGGCCACTGTCCTCCGGACAGAAGGCCTTCGGTCACTTAATCTACCCAGAGCTCGGTCAGTCGGCCAGAGCAGCTTGGTCATCTTGGACCAATAGCTTAGCTCGGCCGAGTTTAGCTTGTAAGTAACCTTAGCTAGCTCGGCAGTAAGCCTTAGTTATTCGGCAAAAGCTTAGTTTGTGTTCTCAATGTGTTGTGGCAGATTTGCAGTATTACTTCAAAAAGGAACCAACCCAAGGAAAAAGTGAAGCTGTACATGCTTTCTTTACTCGTACTTTTACTCATTTCTTCACTCATTTTATAAAATTATTGTTATGGCTATTGAGCCGAGAAAAATCTACTATGTTATCACTCTTGCAAACAGAATAACTTGTGAAAACCTCTTTGTACATGGATAAACATGAAGTGGAAAATGTTTTATGTGATTCTCGGCACGGACATGACATGGCCATGGAATACTATCAAAACGGATAAGAGCTCGGATGCTGGGGGCAGGGTCAGATACCATGCATACAGGGACAGGCTATAAGGTTGGGACCAAACCAGATGGTCATTAGATGATATCATACCACTTTGTAAATTGCGGGGTAGCTCCCCTTGTTCTGGTACCGTGGAGGCTGTAATTGGTTGGCTTGATAGACTAGTTGACAGTCATACAATTCGGGTGAAATATCCAAAGCAATCAATATGCACTTGTTGTACGTTCATGTATGCAAGATGCCAAAAATCTGATATGATCAGGATGGGTCAATAATAGTACTCTTGAGGCTATTGAGTCACTCATACTATATTTCTCTGAAATGATTTACTTGCAGGAAATGATCTTCGTTGTCCATGAAACTTGTAGTTTGGGCATGTACTGAATTCACTCTAGATTTATAGCTTATTCGTTTTTTTAAACTCTTTTCAGGATTTGAAGAGCAGGAATAGGAGCTCTTGGAGTTGTTTTTATATATCTCAGCTTTTGACTATCTTATGTATCAGTCCATGGGGCTTGTTTTGTATCATCGAGTTAATTAATAAACTGTTGTGGGTAGTATTGCACTCTCTGGGTTATTTCACGCTTTTCCGCTTTTATTCAAATCTAAAATTGTTCGATGAATACCTAAACTCATTAAATAGGTCTTTAGCGAGCTTGCTCGTTGACCGGTCATGGCTCATATGAGATTGGGTCGTGACACATCCCCAGCCATCATGTGAAGCATCACAGTAAACTGAATAGCCAACCCCTCACTCGGGAACAATAATAATAGGTGCTGAAGTCAGTCGCCGCTTCAACTCCTCGAAAGCCATCTCACAATCGTCATCCCAAGAAAATGAAACACCCTTCCGGGTCAAACGAGTCATAGGTGACGCTAATAGAGAGAAATCTAGAACGAATCGCCGATAATAACCCGCAAGCCCAAGAAAGCTTCGAACATCAAAAACACTTTGGGGGCACGGCCATAAAGGAACTGTGTCGACCTTGCTCGGATCAACAGGTGATGTTCCCGCAACAACTCTAGCACAACTCGGAGATGAATCTGATGCTCCTCCTTTGCAGCCGAATAGATAAGAAGGTCATCAACGAAGACCACAACAAACCGATCAAGATGGATGCAAAAGATACGATTCATGAGATCTATGAATGTAGCATGAGCATTCGTCAAGCTGAATGGCATGACCACGAATTCATAATGGTCATATCGAGTGCGAAATGCCGTCTTAGGAATATCCTCCGTCCGTACTAGCAACTGGTGATAACTGGAACGTAGATCAATCTTCGAGAAACATGTCGAACCACACAACTGGTCAAATAAATCGTCGATCCTTGGCATAGGATATTTGTTCTTCACTGTTACATGATTCAACTTTCGATAGTCAATGTATAGCCGCAATGAAGCGTCTTTCTTCTTTGCAAATAAAGCTGGCGCACCCCAAGGTGACGAACTAGGCCGAATGAAACCCAACTCATACAACTCCTATAATTGGGACTTTAATTCCCGCAACTCCGTTGGCGTAAATCAATACGGTGGTACTGAAATTAGAGACGTACCAGGTGACAAGTCAATCGAGAACTCTACCTCCCGTCTAGGTGGAAAACCAGATAACTCTACCGAAAAGGCATCCAGAAACTCGCAGACAACTAACGGTAACTCCCCCCGCTGATAAGAATCATCATCAAGACTAAGGCTGGCAATCATACAGCTAACTGAGTCACGCTCTCTCGGATCGTACAAACATGAATCAACAGATTCCTTCTTGTCGCCATACACATAGAAATAGACTCCCTCAGAAGAGAACACCCGCCCTCGGCGCCGATGACAGTCAATATTGGCATGGAAGGTAGACAACCAATCATCCCCAGAATAAGATCAAAACCGGACATACCCAGAACAATAAAGTCGAACGTGAAATGGTGGTCCTCTAAGGTCAACGTGCAATCTCTGCAAACTCTTTCCAAATAGACACGACCTCCAACAAGAGTATCAATGAACAATGGTGGATCTAGAACATCCATATCAAGCTCCAACGCATGCACAAAAGATACAGCAAGTAAAGAGTGCGAAGAACCGGAATCAAAAAGTACACTGGCCCAAGAATTGTAAACGAGAAATATACCATGAACAACAGAAGTCTCTGGCTGCTGGTGGGAAGTCGATGGCATGGAAACTATTGGAATGGAAAAAGCCCTGTCGTGGGTCATCGGACCTTGCTGATACCCACCCCTCGGCTGGAACTATTGTGCTGGCCTGGCAGGAGTCATGACCCCGCCAACACGAGAAGCCTGTACAGAAATTGTTGTTCCTGACTACTGAGAGCGCTGATGTCCACTCCTCTGTTGCTGCTACTGCTGCTGTGGTGGCCTCGCATCACTGTGACCACTACTCTTCTTCGGGCAATCCATGACCACGTGGCCCCACTAACTACATTCGAAGCACATGTGTGCCCTGCACTCAGTGTGTATATGGCCTGGCTGGTGGCACCGATGATAAACAACTGGAGTCCGAACAGATCTCGAACTGGCCTGCGATCTCTGACCTCGAACAAAACGAGACTGCTCTCACTGTCGCTTCCTCCTGAAGCTACCTGACGAAGAACTGGAATTGGAAACCTGACGAAGAACTGGAATTGGAAACCTAACGGCATGGATCCCAAACCTTTGCTTCCCTCTACTGGTGGTCCCTCTTAGGCTCAATTGCCCTCGCACAGTAAACTATGTCGGCAAAAACTCAGATACGCTGACTCATCACAAGTCGCTGGACCGAAGGGTGAAGACCCTTCTCAAACCTCTTGCACTTCTGCTCCTATGAACTAACCAAGTCCATAGCAAACTGGGACAGTGCCTGGAATCGCAGTGTATATTGGGACACAGTCATAGTGCCCTGCTCAAGCCTCTCGAACTGCTCCCGCAAGTTCTCCCGATAACTCTCGGGGAAGTACTGGCTCTCAAAAACCATCTGAAAATCTGCCCAAGTCATCGAACGAATAGGATCCAGAATTGCTTGTGGACCAGCATCTCCACTGGCTAGTAGACTAGCACGCCTCATCTCGAGTACAGAACTTCACCACTGACTAGCTTCGCCGATCAGCTGGTAGGTGGCAAAGGAAACTCTCAGCTTGTCCTCTGCAATATCTAAGGTGTCCAACACCTTCCAGACCTCAAACAACCAATGATCAGTATCAAGTGGATCACCCTCTCTATTGAACTTAGGAGGATCCATATGTCTGAATTCCCGAAGTGCTTCAATCGCGCAGTTGCCCGCATTATCCCTGGGTGCTGCAAACCCTCTACTAGCTTCGACAATGGCAGCCACAAGCTCTCGTGCAAACTGACTGGGAGCAACAAGCCCCTCCAGATTAGGAACTGGAACAACGGGAGGTGCATCCTTCTCTACACCCACTCGATGATCGTCAACTTCTTCGCTACGCGCATTCTGAACATTGTTCCTACGGCCTCTTCCCAAAGCAATATTGCGACGTCGAGGCATTCTATAAAAGATCACGAATACGATAAGAATAGAGCACAAGACAAGGCTCGAATGGATAGTTCAATCAACTATGTAAGGTCCAATCAAGGAGAAGTAAACTCAACGGTATCAAGAACGGATTCTCATAGCCAATGGAATCAATAAACAAACTTACACCCAGAGAATGGAACAGTGTATGTCTATTACTTCTCTAACTGACACCAACATATGGATTATTGTCAATGCATGCTCAAATGTTCACACATACATGCTAGATGATGCAAACTCAAACTCAATGCAACCCATAGAGACTAAGAGTCTCCCCAAAGGCTTAAGTTTTTGAAACCGAAAACTTTGATACCAAGTTGTCACGCCCCAGATTTTCAAACCATTTTTTTAAATCATTTATCAAATGGGGAAACAATCATGGCTCATCACAATTTAAAATAAGTCTATGTACCAAAGCATTACATTCCACACAAACATGAAAATCCGAGAGTGAATATAAAAGATAAAGTCCAACACATGGAGTGAGGAAGAGAGGGAGAAGTTAAGTTATTACAAACCACTACTCCTATTACAAACCCAAAATGGGCCAAATTGAATTAAAGGAAAATGCATAAGTCTTCCAACGAGTCCAATACATCAATGTGCTCCAAAATCATCAAGAAGAGGTTCCTTACCTACAGAGTCTAAAAAGAAGGGCGTATCATGCCAAAGTAGGGAAATATCTATCAACTAGTATGTTCTAGACTAGCGTGATGTGTGATTGTACAGAATGCTATAAACAAGATGCATAATACAATACAAGGCAATGATCCAACTTCTATAACATGATGTCAACTAGTCAACATAACGAAGTATTATACAAAAGACCACAAACCAAGGGTCAATACATAAGTAAGTTCTCATTCCATGATGTTCAACTAAGGGACTACTAGACAAGATTCCATACATGAATACATAAGAAGTGCTTGTGACATTGTTGAATAACAAAAGTACATTCATATTTCTTTTCTTTTTCCATGTAAGATATAACGCCGGAATAATAGCCAAGGTATTCCATTATCAATGTATCGCCAGAATCCTAACTAAGGTATTCCATTATCAATGTATCACCGGAATTCTAACCAAGATATTCTATCATTGTTTTTGTTTCGTGACGTTGATAGGACGAGGTTGGATTAGTGGCTCGTCAACACACTAATCAAACCTATCTGGTCTTCCCCAAATAACGTTGGGAGGGCTCTGGTTACCTCCATTGTGCACAATGTCGCAAATGACACGACCTTCCTAGGAGTCCTAACCAAGTACCCCAAATCAAGTATTCATAGGCCCGTATCATTGTCATTATGTCCAGGAATCCCTAGCCAAGGTTACTTCCCATAAAATTGTCATCGATGCCCGAGAATCCCTATCCAAGGTTACTTCTCATTTGGACTCAATAATTTATTTCATGTGTCATTGATGAAGTAAATAATATACGTATGTACAATTTCCAACATAACCAATGTGCATCTATTCTTCCTTTAATTTCGAGCAAGGGATAAGGTCATGCAACATAGCCAATGTGCAGCCAATTTTCATAAAACATGATCCATACCCTAAACCCATCAGTTAAGCCTTAATTTGGCCCAATTGCATGTATCCAAGTTCAATTTTATAAAAAAGCCACTAATTGACCAAAATCCCTAATTTGTAAAATAGGGTTCATGTATGAATTTGGGGCTTTTCACATAGGTTGTTCCAACATGAAATTAAACTATATACAAGATGCATGTGACCATAGGAACTCCATAAAACCCATCAATTTCATGATTAAACCACAAACCATAAATCAATTTCATCAAAAATGTTGTATACGAAATTTGTACAACATGACTAGATTTCAAGAGTGAGAAAGAGAAGGCATAATCTAAAACATAACTAGAGATGGATATCCCCTACCTCAATGTAGCTTTGAACAAACCCTAGAAATCCAAATTCAGTGGATGGCGAAACTATGTGGCTTGTTGGAGAGCCCTTGGTGCGTAGAACAATCTTCTTCCTTGCAATTTCTTCAAACAAGCCTTGGAAGGCCTTCAAATGGTAGAGAGAAGGTGGAGCATCAATGGTGGAAGAGTGGTAGAGAGAGAATGTGTTTAGAGTGAAAATGAGGGAGAAGGGAGACTCCACACGATTTTTAGGGTTAGGGGTTCGAATTTGAAGAAAAAGACCACACTACCCTTCATTAAAACTCAAATCCGTACATTTTTCTGGTTCACCGTCCGGACGGGAACCCCATCGTCCGGACGAGCACACAATTCCTTCTGGACGGGACCCATCCTCGTCCGGACCAAGCCTATTGAAGCAAAACCCCAACTCTCTACTCCCTCGTCCAGAACACCCTACTTCCTCGTCCGGAAAATCCTCCAACAAAATGCCCAGAAATGGATGAAATTGCTATGGCCTCTTCGCGACGCATCGAGACACACTTCCTCTGTGTTACTTACATTCTCTCGACGTCCTAAGTCTATTCCACGACCTTCCAAAGGGATCTCAATTGTCGTTACATAATTAATAAGTAAAATAACGCATCGAATTTATATTTAAACGAATGGAAATTCGGATCGTTAAATGGTGGGCCTTCGTCGGCGTGTCCTCCAAAGTCCGGCTCCTTCTATGCCGGCGATGCTTAGTTCTGTCATCTTTGCAGGGAGAGGAGGAGGTGTGGTGCCAGTGCCAGTGCCTGCGCCGGTGGATCTTCTCCGGACTGTGAGGCACATGGTGATGCTTCTTTGGTCGGACAGGGACGAAGACCCCATGATCGTATACATACAACGTCCCATCCGATGATGCCGTTGATAGGGCGCTCAGAGTGGTCTCACCATTCCATTATAGATCGAAATCTTCCTCGTGCCCTCTTTTCGGGTCTGTGCCAGCTCCTTTCCCTGGATTTTGATATCGCAGAGGTTGGTCGGGGGGCGGATGGCTGAGTCTGGCAACCTGCTCTTTGAGGAGGGCTATCTTTGTGTTCTTCTTGCTCACCATCATGTCCATGACGGAGGCCATATGGGAACTAGGTCCGGTGAGGGGATGGCCAGTGAGTGGGTCGAGTATCCCCACGGACACGTGGGGGATGACTATCGGCAACGGTGGATTGTCCCTGGAGATCTCAGTATTCATTGCCATGGATGGGTGTTCAGTTCCCATGGATCAGAAAGATTCAAGACAATATTGGGAGGGCCACCAAACATCTGTAGATGATCACAGTCTTTCCCAATAGAGTCGCCAATTGTGGTGGTTGCCTTGCTTCCTCAACCTCTCTAACAACTGGGCCTTCGGATTGTGGATCGCCGACTGCGGGTATGGGCTGAATGGCTGGTGCTTGGTCTAGAAGCTCGAGTGAGGTCTCTATAAAGACAGAAATGGGGTCCTCCTACTTGGCTCTTGTAAAACAAAAGTTAGTGCCCACCGATTGGTTGTGACCGATAGGGCCTCCGAAGCTTAAGTTAGTCTTTTTTTGAGGAAGAAGACAAAAGATAGTTAGGCCAGATGGTTCTCTTCGGGGATCAGATCTTGTGAACAGTACCCTTGGAGGGTATTTATTGGGGTAGATTGGCTTGGGACTCAAGATTAGTGCGTGAACCATGCGTTGTGGGCTCCCCTGTGTGACGTTGGGCCCGAATGTTGTATGTGGTAGGCCAAATGAGCCGATGCGGTTGGTGGGCTGGGTCGGTCATACAGATGGGGGATACGCGAAGTGGGTGGGCGAGCCGCTCAGTACTGGGTCATTGCCGGAGGGTGGACTCTCCGCTAGGTAGTCGGTCGTCCGGGAACAACGCCATTGCCACAAAGGTCACGTATAATGCTCTACCGATCGGCATGGGGTCACTGAAAAGTTCCAACGGGGTATCCAAGCGATACGCTTGCATTGGATACGATGAAATGGATATTTTGAGTAGCCATGAACTTCTTTTAAGGTAGGTTTCTAACGAATTTCCTATCGAAATGATTTCAAATCGAATTTAAAATTTACGGAGTGTGACTGATAGGTGCTTAAAAGCACCTATTTATACACTTTAACATGAGGATTGTTAGTCTTGAGTCGTTGTTATCTAATTAGTTTTGTAGTTGTTTTGTGTTTCAGGTAAAATAAACCATGGAAGTGCTTAAATTGATCCAAAAGACCCTTTGACATATTGATGGCAGCCTTGGAGAGTGAGGAAGGATGCTGGGAACCATGGAGGACAGTTTTGAAGCATAAAAATCACTTTTAGCAAATCCCCGTCCGGACGGGGAATGAGCATGGTCCGGATGAGGCATCAAAGGCTTCACCAAAATACTCAGCAACCTTGGTCCGAATGGGACTGGGCTTGGTCCGGACGAGATTTAGCCGTCGTTCGGAGGAGAATTCTTCATGTTCCAAACGAGCCATCAGAGAAGTTGGGTTTGGCTGAGTTTTGCATGGTACGGACGGGGTAACAGCTGGTCCGGACGGGTCGACTCGGAAAACACGTTTTTGTAGTTATTTTTAATCCTAATTAATCCTAGACTATAAAAAGGCTAAGTGAGGATTAGTTAGGGTTATCTTGTAACCTTGTGAGACTCTTGGAGGCGGCGAAGAACCCTAAAAGATTTTATCTTCTTCCTCTCTTCTTCTTCCAATTTCCGTGGCTTCGTTGGCATAAGTTCCCAACTTGTGGTTTCTATGGCCGGCTAGATCCACTTTCTAGGGAGATGGAGGAGGTAAGGCTGTTTTGACATGCATCAATTGTAAGTATTTTTTGTTTCATGAATGGATCTTCTATGTGCTTCAATATATATATCATCTTTCCATTGTTTGTATACTAGTTGCAAACACCATTCATGGTGATCTCTCATGGCACGTTTCATAATTTAGAGACGGTTCATGCCCACAAGACGATGGATGCTTGCATGAGATTTCTTAGCGCAAGACATACATCATGCTACAGAGATGATCCGTGCCTAAAAATGATTCGTAAAATTTTTTCCCTTTGTATTGTTAGGACTTGATCCTTCCTAATCGATACTAGGGATTAAAACCAAAAATGGCTTAGAATTGACGTATCTCTCTTAGGCCGAGCCGAATCCGGATCCCTAGAATTTCTTTTAATCACAAAGGTTCAAGTACTTTATTCACTTATTTGATTTCTCATGCAATTAGGATTTAATTCACAAATCAAACTTCCCAACAATTTTCTCTTTTACAATTTGAGTTAGAAAACCATTGTCTAAACTAATTAATTTTATGACATTGTCCCTGTGGATCGACACTCGTACTTACCACTGTTCTTAGGAACTAGTGTTAATTATTGAGTCTTATAAATTTATTTTTGGTTGCTAACGACGCGATCAAATTTTGGAGCCGTTGCCGGGGACAATTAGTCAGAATTTTTTTAGTTTCGATTGTTTTCTAGTTTGATTTTCTTTTCCTTTACTTTACTTTAGTTGTTTTATGTTTGGCCGTAGATCGTTGAGTCTTCCTATTGTCAATAACGATTCGACCTTAGAGGACATTCGTGCCGCGATAAGGGAATCGAAACATCTAAGAAGACCCAACGCTACTGCTGATTGTGAGCCCATTAGAAACCAACCGGTAGCTATGGGTGACGAACTTGCACGCGATCCGATACATGTGCATTTCACTCCAACTATATACAATACACCGTCATGTATCGTGCTCCCTGAGATCGCAGCGGTTCATTATGAAATCAAGCCCAGTACAATTCAAAATTTACCACAATTCAACGGGCTATCTCAAGAAGAACCGTACCAACATATTGATGAATTCATGTCTATTTGTTCCACCTTAAGAATTCATAATTTTGCTGAAGATACACTGAAAATGATCTTATTTCCTTTTTCTTTGAGGGGACAAGCCAAACATTAGCTTGGAACATTACTGGCCAACTCCATCACTACATGGGCTGGCCTTCAAGCAGTATTTCTCCGCAAATATTTTCCTATGATTAAAACATTGGAAATAAGATCCCAAATCGGGAATTTTAGACAACTCGATGATGAGACTCTCTATGAAGCTTGGGGAAGGTTTAAGGACTTACTTAGAAAATGCCCTCATCATGACATCCCCAAGTGGAAACTCATTCAAAACTTTTATTTGGGGATGGATGACAACCAACGGTTGTTCTTGGACGCGTCATGCGGAGGCTCTCTTATGTCGAAAGATGTGGGAGTTGCTTGGGATCATTTAGAGGAGTTAGGAGAATCTCTCCAATACTTCACCAAGGAAAAGCCAAGGGGTATATATGAAGTTCAACCTTCATCCGACCTTGTCATACAAGTGTCATCATTGACAGCTAAGGTTGATAAACTTCTAACTCTATCATTACCCTAAAGCAATCAACTGCAAGAGGCATGTGCGTTATGTGCAAATCCCGCACACTATGTCACCGAATGCCCCGATGCTCCACGATTCCCTGAATTCGTAGAGGAGCAAGCTAATGCTGCACAAGGCCAATTTCGGTAATTCAATAACAATCAATCCCCACGCCCGGGTAACAATCTATTTTCCAATACATACAACCCGGGGTGGGCAAATCATCCAAATTTCTCTTGGAAAGAGCAACCAAGGCAACAACCTTATCATGCACCATCATCTAACTACATCAATCCTGCGGCTTACATGCCATCCTCTTCATCATCTCATCAACCAACTTCGTATCAACAAGCACTCCAACCCACTCAATCTCAACCGGCAAGAGATCCGACTTTTGGATCAAATCTTGCAAGCTATTCAAGGGTTGAGGGATACTCAACAGTTGGTGAGATCTCATTCTCAATCTATTGCGAGGATTGAAACACAATTAGGGAAATTGGCTAATGCTCTAAATCAAAGAGAGCAAGGTCGGTTATCATCTCAACCAATGAAGAACCCGCAAGAGAAAAACATGGTTGAAGGTAGTCAAGACCAACATGAAGCTAAAGCCATTATGACCCTAAGGAACAACAAGATGGTGGAGAATATGGTTGAAGCTCATGAAAAAAATGAACAAATCCAAAAAAATAAAAAAATGATGAAAATGAGGAAGTCACCGTAGAAGCTTCCTCATCAAAAAAAGACAATGGCAAGAAAAAAGAAGGAGATCCCTCCAATCTCACATCTTCATCTTCCGCTACGGTACCAACTTACCGAAAGCACCATTTCCCACCGCTCTAAGTAATCCGTCACCATATTCCAAGAAGGGAGCATCAATGGAAGACACTCTCGAGGTGTTCAAACAAGTGAAAGTAAATATTCCTCTCTTTGATGCCATCAAACAAGTCCCTACATATGCTAAGTTTTTGAAGGATCTATGTACTCAAAAACAGAGAACATGGAATCATATCAACAAGAAAGTTCTCCTTACGGAACAAGTGAGTTCTATTTTTCAGTGCATAGCTCCTACAAAGCTACAAGATCCGGGAACTCCCACCATACCAATCACCATTGGAACACAAAATATTGAGAGAGCACTCATCGATTTAGGTGCTAGTGTGAACTTGATTCCCTACTCCGTATTTGAACAACTTCAACTCGGGGGACTCAAGCCCACCACTATCACTTTACAACTTGCGGACTGCTCAATCAAATTCCCACGAGGTATGGTGGAGGATGTTATTGTAAAAGTCCAAGACTTTTATTTTCCAGCAGATTTTATTGTCTTGGATGTTGAACCAATGGTGACAAAGAAAAAACAAACTTCGGTTATTCTTGGTCGATCCTTCTTAGCGACCGCGAATGCCAATATCAATGTAAGGAGCGGTGAGATGGAATTGAACTTCGGAAACATGACTATCAAGCTTAATGTTTATTGTCCAAACAAGTCATCATCTCTTGGAGATGATTTGGAGTGTTATGCCATCGATGTTATCGATAAGGTTGTGGAAGAGACAATCCCTTATATTCTTACGAGTGACCCTTTGGAGGCATGCCTAGCACATTTTGGTTTAGATGACTTTGATATCGATCATTCGATTAGAGAAGTCAATTTGCTCCTTAATAGTGCAGCCCCAAAGTGGGCCCCTCAATTTGAGCCATTGCCCGAGCTTTCTAGTGTGCCGATGCCACCATCCTTGGATGTCCCTCCTACTTTAGAGTTGAAGCCATTACCGGCTACTTTGAAATATGTGTTCTTGGGACCCAATGAGACTCTTCCCGTTATAATTGCTTCCGACTTGACTTGTTCTCAAGAGAGTCGGCTAATCGAAGAGTTGAAAAGGAACAAAGAAGCCATAGGATGGTCGGTGGCCGACCTACATGGCATTGATCCTTCCATATGTATGCACCGCATTACTTTGGAAGACAATGTCAAACCATCAAGTGAAATGCAGAGACGGTTGAACCCGGTCATGAAAGAAGTGGTCATGAAAGAAGTAGTCAAGCTACTTGATGCGGGGATCATTTACTCTATTGCGGATAGCAAATGAGTAAGCCCAACTCAAGTAGTACCAAAAAATCGGGGATCACCGTCGTGAAAAATGAAAAGAATGAACTTGTTCCAACCCGCATCACTACCGGATGGCGGGTATGCATAGACTATAGGAAGTTAAACTCCATGACACGCAATGATCACTTTCCATTGCCATTTATTGATCAAATCTTTGAGCGTCTAGCGGGTCGAGGGTATTACTGCTTTCTCGATGGATACTCCGGTTATAACCAAGTACCCGTCGACCCGGAGGACCAAGAGAAAACCACCTTCACATGCCCATTTGGTACTTATGCCTATAGGCGTATGTCATTTGGATTGTGCAATGCACCAGCAATATTTCAACGGTGTATGATGTCTATTTTTTCGGACATGGTGGATAGTTTTCTCGAGGTCTTTATGGATGACTTCTCTATTTTTGGAAAGTCATTCGATGATTGCTTGAAAACCTTGAGCACAGTCTTGGAACGATGGAAAGAAAAAAATTTGGTTTTGAGTTGGAAAAAAAGCCATTTTATGGTTAAACAAGGCATTGTTCTAGGACATGTGGTGTCAAGTGACGGGATGGAGGTCGACAAAGCAAAAGTTGACTTGATTTCAAAACTTCCTCCTCCCTCATCAGTTAAACAAATTCGGTCATTTTTAGGCCATGCGGGTTTTTACCGCCGGTTCATCTGGGATTTTTCGAAAACCGCAAAGCCTTTAAGTGACCTCCTTGGGAAAGATGTCTCATTTGTGTTCACAAAAGAGTGCATGGAGGAATTTGACAAACTCCGCGAAGCTCTCTCTACGGCCCCCATCATAAAGGCACCGGATTGGACCCTCCCTTTTGAGGTCATGTGTGATGCCTTGGATTACGCCGTTGGGTCCGTATTGGGGCAACATGTCAATAAGCTGCCCCATGTCATATACTACGCAAGCAAGACCCTTTCCGATGCACAATTGAATTATACCACAACGGAAAAGGAGCTTCTTGCGGTAGTATTTGTATTGGACAAGTTCCGTCCTTATCTCTTAGGGTCCAAAGTTATTGTGTATATGGACCATGCCGCATTGAAATACTTGCTCCAAAAGCCGGATGCAAAAGCTAGATTAATTCGATGGGTGCTTTTGTTGCAAGAATTTGATCTAGAGATAAAGGACAAAAAGGGAACTGAAAATTC
>NMUG010003447.1:0-14795 GCA_002855965.1 Monotropa hypopitys
ACATACACATTATTATCAATCAAATATCATACCTTTTTTCGATTGAGCTCGTCTCTCTCACTGTGAAGGTGGACTCCTTCGTGTGCAGGTGGATTCCTATTGGCTTGGCGGATTCCAAGCATTTTACCAGATTACGGTGTTAATCTGTTCATTCTCCACGCTCCCTACCGGTTCTGTCTGATCAGAACCACCCGCATTTCCACTCCCCCATTTGCGTGCTGCGTCAGACAGACGGTTGATAGCGGCGGACTTAGACGGGGTAACCGAAGACGTGATTACTCTTTTATATTATAGGCTGACATATAGGATAGGCTGACACCTTAGGGAATAGGAAATTCTGCCTAAAACTCTCATACATGCAAAACCCTAAATGCCGCCAGCCAATTCGCTCGACTGCTGCTTGAGCACGCGTCGAGCGCGTGCCAACCGCTCGAGCGGTCTCATGACTCGCTCGATTCCCGCGAGACAACCCGTATGATTTTGCTCAAACTGAATTTTTAGTCGCTCGGGCGAATTTTTAGGAAAGGCGTGGCGAGGCTGAGGCGTGGTGAGGCTGAGAGCAATTGGAAGAGGCTCAGTTGTGACATGGAGTGGCATGGCTCAAGGCAAATTGGGAGATATGGAGATCGGCGACCAGACAAGAGTGAGGTGTCGGTAGCCGACTAAGCCCTCATGGCGACGGCTGGTGGTGGCTAGCACTGGCTATGCCAGAGGAGGTACTGACCAAGGAAGGCACGACCGAGGCTGAGGCGGCGTTGACCGAAGCTAATGGGTTTATGGTTATTGATGGCTGTTGCCAAGGCTGATTAGAGTTTAGGTGGATGATTAGGGTTACAGGGTGGAGAGAGATGAGATTTTTATACGAAAAAAGAATTGGTAAAACTTAAATCTTATTACTTGCAACCCAATGAATTTATACACATGGAAGAGAAATCAGAAAAGGAAAAACATAATTGAAAACCAAGATGGTCAACATGACCCAAAATAGATTACTTAATTTAAGCAAGAGAATAAATATAGATTGCACAATTATCTCCTAATTCCAACAATATTATATATATATATATGTATATATAGTAGCACACTACAATATACATCTATTATACAAAACACAATGGTGTGGGCCCCACACATTTTCACACATTTTCTCTATACATTTTCATACACATTTTTATATACATTCTTTACACATATTTATACACATTCTCTACACATTTTCATATACGTTCTCTAAAAATCTATTATACAAAACACCTTAGTGTGAGCTCCATACAATTTTCACGCATTTTCTCTATATATTTTTCATACACATTTTCATACACATTCTCTAAAAATAAAAAACAATATAAATATTTTAACTAAATTTAAAAAAACAATATAAATGTTTTAAACATAAAAATAGTTTTTTAGTTTTTTACAAAAAAACTATTTTGCCGTCACTCATCATGAATGCCGAAGACATTCCAAAGTGCCGAATGCACTACTAACACCTGAACTTTCATCGTACACTTATGTATTATGTTGCACTTTGTATTCTGTCATAACTCATCATTAGTGCCGAAGGCATGAATCAGTGCTGAATGCACTACTAATACCCGAAGTTTTGTCATATTTTTAGATATTGTGTTGCGCTTTTTATTTTGTCGCCCCGTGCCATCGGCACATGCTATCTATTATACAAAACACCTTAGTGTGAGTCCCACATATTTTTCACACATTTTCTCTACACATTTTTCATACACATTTTCATACATATTTTTCACCGTTGGATCGGTTTAAAGGAATGAAGGACTGTGATCGAATTGTACATGGATTGCCCCCATACATTTTTGAGATATTAACCATTTAATTATTAAAAAATAATTAAATAGATGCATGTTAATTTTAATAAATAAATTTAAATTCAGTGTTAATTTTATTTGTTCAATTGCATGTTCATTTTATTTTAAAAAATTATTTAATATTTTGTTAACTAAAAAATTATATACTTCATTTTTTGGTATAAGTACTTCCAAATTGCCGAAAACACTACTAACACCAAAAGTTTCATAGTACCCTTAGGTGTTGTGTTGCGCTTTCTATTCTGTCGCACCGTACCATTGACACGGACTATACCGAAAATACAAATTGATACCAAAAACACGGATCGAGTGTCGTCACTCATCATGAGTGTCGAATGCATGAATTAGTACCGAATGCACTATTAACACCCGGAGTTTTATCGTAATCTTAGGTTTTGTGTTGTGTTTTCTATTCTGTCGCCTCGTGCCATTGGCACGGGCTATCACTACTATTAATATATTATACAATATACATATTAAAAAATTATAATCCGCGGATATCTGTTCGGATACGGATACGGTTATAGATTTCTATAATCGTTTGGTTATTGGTTCGGTTACCGATACTGTTCGGATTTCATTTTTCGGATACATATATTTCAATAACCGCCATACATCCAATTGAATTAAGGACCTCAAAAGAAGGGAATTCAAACGAAACTTATGCCAATTGCTCTCTCTGGATGATGACAAGATCGAGAAGTTTTAGGAAATAAATGTGTGCACGGTCTTACAGGGCTACAGTTTGTGATCCACGTGTCATTTGAATTAACTTTATATGTCAAAAGTTTGAAACAATGTGTAGCTTCCTTGTTTCTTTCTTGGCAGTGCGAATAATGGAAGTATTTTCATGGTTTGTGATTTTTCTTAATTTGCTTCTTGTAGGATAGGGACGCTCTGATGGGACTCTTAACATACGAGAACATGGAAGAAATGGTGAAGCGGAGGGTTGAGAAGAAAGCCATGGTCTTCGGGCAAGAAGTGAGCCTCAACGATAACGATGACAAGAAGGGAAAATACAAGGTTGATCCATCCGTGGTATCACGTCTCTATGGAGAATGGGTGATGCCTCTCACCAAGCTTGTGCAAGTTGAGTACCTTCTCTGCCGATTAGATTGAAACCTTCAGATTTCTGCGGTGAATTGAGAGTGAATAATAATTTTCTAGCATTCATTACTGCTAGGTAACATGTCATGGATCTTTGTTATTCTTGATCAGTGAATAGAAGTGCTATTTTTAAGGTCTTCAATTATTTTTGCTCCAAGATCGAAAAGTTCACACAGCAACTCAGCTGAATCTGGGGGATCCGAGGTGGTATGGTCCCGCAGCTGTCAGGATTGCACTCTTGCAACTTTTCAATTTTGCAAGTTTTTAGTTATTGTTCGAGTTTTATAGTAAGTCAATAAACTAGCAGTATCACTCAGAGTCACAACTGCATGATCCATATTGTGGTCGTGCAATGAGGGCTTGCCAACAGTTTGGCCGCCAGATCAATATCTCGTCCATGACATTGTTTTACTTTGCAGCTCCATGTGTCTTATTGTTTCTATCACTGAAAGAGTTTTAATCAAAATGTCGTCATTGTTTTCAATATTAATGATTAAAGCTCATTGTTGAAAAAGTAGAAGCAAATCATTCAGTTGAGCGGAGAAGGGGGTACCTAACATTTTTTCCTTATCGTACCCTAGCTCCCAAGACAAACAATCTCTATTGTTGATTTCTTGGTTCCTAAAATTAAGTGGAGACTCCAAGTCAAGATACATGATAATTGATATCTATTTGGTACAACGCATTGCAATGGGTGTTGTGGGGATACGGAGAGTTTTCTTTTTCCTTTCCTTGCAGTCCATATGTTGTCATTTCTGGTTTGGTTGATTTAACTGCACAAGGAACGCTCGTTCGGCTAGTGGGTGATATGTTGTTGGTAGGTCCTCTGATGGTAAAGTTAGAGAAAGAAGAGAACAAATGAGTAAAGTTTAGATGTGAGAGCAATTGCCTCTTTTATCTATGGTTATCCTCCTCTATATATAGGTACTCAGACACGTGGACTGAATATGCTCTGGTGTGAGACACGCAGGGAGAGCCATCACTTGGAAAGTGTATTGTGTGGGGAAGAACACACGCTTGTGGGAAGTTGTGAGCGCGGCTTGATGTGCATGTGGAGTTGCCGCCACTATGAGTCCCGATGCGCACACATCCTGTTCTCAAGACAGTATTGTTGGATGATCAATAATGATTGGGGAGTCGGTCGGAAATATTGCGAACAGAGCGGAGCGGTCGATCGATATCCTACCAAGTCGGTCGGACAAGCTAAGATCCTGCAGTCGGCCCAGACATGCTCAGTTGGCCGATAGAGATGCCATACTTGCCCATTTGCTAAGCTAACTTCAGCACATGTCTGCTTGTCTATGGTTACTTTTCAAAAATCAAAATTTACAAGTAACCTGACTGTGTGTAACGACTCGAATTTCTGATTTTCTTTTAATTTAATATATCAAATAATGATGTCATCACTATTGTGAAATACTTTTAAAACATCTACACTCGTCGTAGATTGGCTAGAGTAAGCACAGATGAGAAGAAAGTTCCCGACACTTCACCCGTTGACGGTTGAGCATTCGATTAAGTCCTTAATGGCTTCCAAATTATTGACGACCTGATCCTTTTGTCAAATTTGAAATCCTTCTTCATGAAAGTCGTAGAGGATTCGATTACGAATCCAACGCAATTTGAATCACCTCAATCGGAGGTCGGACGAAGAAGTTATGATCAAAATACTTTCACAAAAATCAATCCTTTCAATTCTGCAGATTTTTCCTTTGCCGACCGGTACAAGATTTAGTGTCAACCGGTCTAGGCTTGTCAGAAGGGTCACGACCGGTACAAGAATTAGTGTCGACCGGTCGAGGAGCCCACAAGTCGCGAAAAATGGTCTATTTTGAGTTTTAATGAAGGGTATTTTTGTAATTTTGTGGGGGTTCCTTTATATACCTTTGAGAGCATGTTTTTTCCCATTTTTGCACCATCTTCCCCACTCTCTAACCCTAATTCTCTCTCTCCATCCTCCATTAAAACTCCATTGAAGTCAAATCGAAAAGCTTCGATTTGGAGGGCTTCCGATGCCCGGATCAAATTTTGCGAAGGAGAAACCTCGCTCCTAGCGGCCGGATCTACGCCCTAGGTACCATTGTTTCCTCACCTCTCCAAAAATCAAAGTTAGGATTCGGATGAAGGTGCTCGGATGAAGATTTTGCAAGGAGGAACGTCGTTCTCCTCGCCGAGGGCTTTTCGGTGTCGACCATATCTTCTCCATCCGACGATTTTGGGGTTTTCAGCGACTCTCCGGCGAAGGGCTATGGAGAAACGTTCAACATGAAGGTCGTAGAGGGCGACGAGAGCTACACGATGGTGGGTTGGACTTGCGGCGCGACGGCGATGACTTTTCCGGTGACTTTCCGGCGACTACTCCGGCGATAACTCCGGTAGGTGGATTCTTGATCATTATCAAGCATGTGCGTGTGTGTATATTTAGTTTCCATGTTCGTGCTATAATTCGTATTGGTTTCCCTTTGTATCATCTTTGCGGTAAATTAGAAATCCCATAATCGAACCACTTGAACTTGGGTTGATAGATGTCGAGAGTTGAATTAGAGTATTGTAAATGTCACTTGGTGGTTTTGCGGTTAGTTGGTCACCCTTCATTTTATGGATGTAACGTATTCGATAAAAGTCCTTAGTGAGTCTTGAATGAGTATTTGGGAGAGAAAATGGTTGTATGAACATCATGAGGTAATTTTGGGTATACGATCGGTTGATGGGTGTTGAAAATAGAAATGAACTTAAATGAACAGTTTGGAAGATGAACTAACTAGTGAGATTGTGTCGGTCATGTGAATTGAGACATGATGCCTTACTTTGGCACGATTGTGGTTGTCATTGCGATGGTAGTACGGTTTGTGTGGTTTTCCTTGGAAAGGGCGTAGTAATCTTCGGGAACGTGATCTAGCCTTGGGCTTGTTTTATCGGAATAGTTGGAATGACATTGGATTCGCCCAAATACGAAATGAATAAAATGAATGCAATGTACAACCAATGCGGGGATGGATCCCACGAGGACCACCTTTGGAAAATCTTGAATCTATCACATGTACGACATGAAATGAAAATGGGAATGATGACTCATGAATGAAATTGAAGACCATGAATATAATTGGATTGTTTCTATGCGGGAATGTACTTGATCTTTAGGGATTCCCAGCATAGTAAACTTGTGATGACGATCCGGGAATGTACTTGACTTTTAGGGATTCCCAGGATGATATTTGTAACAATGATACGGGATTGATATGTTCTTACGCGAGAATGTACTTGAGTTTTAGCGATTCCCGGGATGTCACTCCATCCACGACTTTGTGCACAAAGGGGGCTACGTGAGCCCTCCCAACGGCCTTTGGGGAAGATGGATTAGGTTTGGCTAGTGTGTTGACGAGCTACTAGACCAACCTTGCCCTATCAATGTTACAACGATGCTTGGATAAATACGGAATGTACTTGATCTTTAGGGATTCGGGATTTATCCTAAAGAATGAATAAACTATGCAAATACGGAATGTACTTGATTTTTTAGGGATTCCGGGATTTGTATTAAATCAATCAACTTCGACTAAATACGGGATGTACTTGACCTTTAGGGATCCCGGGGTACATCTAGATGGATGAAAATTCATATGAATGGAACATACTTGTAATGGAGTTCCTTAGGCTCTTGGTAGTGTGCGGTCCCCGAAACAGTAAGAGAACATCTAGATAGATTTTGTGAACACCATCCTTTGTTGTCCTTTGTATTATAGTCACCTTGATTAGATATCTTGACACAGTATTGGTTCGGGATCCTTAGTAGATCCTTAGAGTTGTTGGATTTTTGTAGTAAGGTTGGTTGAGTCGAGATTTGAGGTTGTTTCAGTCGGACTTGGGAGGTTGTGCCTTTGGTATCCATTTGAGGTTACGGTTTGGGTTTTGACATGTTTGTCGATGACATGCGTTGGTCCCGATTGTCTTGTGCTAGGCTTACCTTACGTGCTCCTTGGTCCCTTTACGTTTCTTTTGTACCTTGACGGTGGACCTCGTGCTCTTAGTAGAGAGTTAGTTGTGACGACTTGAGATTTGGTTGGACTAGCATTTGGGTTTGACATTGTTACCTCTCCTACCTTTGAGGAGATTAGTAGGTGACTCGTAGCTCGGTCCCTTCTACAGTTTGGTTCGCGTTCACTATACTGTTTTACTGTTTGTGCCTCTGTCTCTACTTTACTTTCTATTGTTGTTGCCACTACTACCTCTTTCCTTTACAGCTTTTCTATTTGTGCTGACCCCTCCTAGGCATGCACCACCCGTGCATGTTTGGTAGTGGTCAGAAGTTTATCTACTGAGCCGTGGTATGCTCAGACCTGTGGTCCTCCCTACAGGTAGTTGCAGGGACTTGTGGATATTGTTGAGCTTGGAGCTTCGTCAGCTTCCGGGTTTTCAGGGTTCGTTACAGCAGGTTTCACTTGGTACTTTTATTGACTCCCGTGGGTGGGATGTACCCACACTCTGCTTTCTGTTCAGTACAGTTGTAGCCGTTTGGCATTTGTTTTAGATTCCGCTTTTCTATTCATATTGTATCATTTTTATTTGAAAATGTAATGAGAACAGAATGGAATGTGTAGATACTACAAGTGATGCTTCCCCCTGCTTTTATTTAACTTGTTTTAAAAAAAATGGTTTGAAAATCCGGGGCGTGACAACTTGGTATCAGAGCTTTCGGTTCGAAAACCTTGGAACCGTGGGGAGACACCTAGTCTCCATGGGTTTTCTTGGTCATTACATTGTTCATTCATCGTACTTGGGTGCTTGTGATGCACTCTTGTCTCTTAGTTCCGCTTCTTGTTGATACTCCGTTCGTTCTATCTCCTTCCGCGGATGTTGAATTTCTCCATCCTTGAGAAGTCGAGTGTTGATCCTTATGGCAAGTTCAGTTGCCTTGTAGTTGTTGGATATCTCAGTATCCCTATCTTTGACGCCTTCAATGCATTCTTTGGTAGTCTTCGTGCTGTTGTGGTCTCCTCTAGGATTGCTAGAGTTGAGTGGGTATCTGTGATAGGTTGAAACTCTTCGGAAATGTTGAGGTGATCGTAGTAGTTTCTTTTACCTTGTCGTTGTATGGATAAGATTCTTAATCTTATGATGGCATAGTAGAACTATATTGGGAAGTTCTGGCATTAGTCGGCGATTCTTAGTACTTCGTTGAGCCCCTTGAGAGTAGGTGACATGATCTTTGTGGTTTCCTGATGCAAACTCCAAGAAATTGGTAGTAGGATTGGCTTATTGGTCCGTAGAAATTCGAGCTCGTTCCATAATTTAGTGAGATCTTTAAGGCATAGTTGTGATTTTCCTGGTTTTCCTCTTTTAAGGAGGTTGAGTTTCCTACGTTTGCCTAATTTCGGATTCTAAAAAGATTTACTTTTGAAAATGAAAGTACCGAAAGGGCGAGTTGGGTGCCTAACACTTTCCCCATTCGTAATTTAATCTCCGAACTTCGAATTTCTGGTTTGCAGACACCTTTCCAAACAAAAAGACATTTTATTCACATAAAATGACATCTTTTAAATATTCATTTCAAAATAAAATAGCGGTGACTTAGCACACAGAGAATAAAATACTGAGTGGCGACTCCGAAATTTCCAAACTGGCACACTCAAGCCGTCACCCATTTTCAAACAACCCCCTTTTAAATAAATTGCATCAGCGCGGATTCTCCCATCCCGGAAAACGACTCCTTCCGAAGAGAGGAGATGAGGGAAGGACAGGAAAATTTCCCAGCACAACAGGAGTCTAGTAGAATGACAAGTATGGAGGGAGTTGGTGTGAATAGGAATTTGAGTATCAGATTAGTGAAAAGTGTTAGAGTAGTAAGGGTAAGAATGCGCATCGGAAGTGCGTTGAGACATTGGAGGTTATTTTGGGGTGAAGAGAGTTTAAATTTGCATATTTAGGAGGGTGAGATGGAATGTAGGTAGATTTTGAGGATTAGTTGCATGTAAAGTATAAAAATTTGGCATGAGTATAGTGTTTTGCCTATATTCAATTGGGCTTGACACGTATGTATTTTGGTGCGTGTGTGTTTCTTTGGGTCTTGTGATATATTATTGACACGTATGGATTGATTTGGGAAGGTAAGTGGCCAACACATCTCAAATCAAACCTTCGATGTCATTTGCGTATCACACTAGGGTGCATGTATGGTGAGATGTGTGTTTGCGGTGTGTATAATGTTATGGGTGTGCAGCTGTGTGATAAGATGGTGAGAGTAAGTGAGTTGTGAAGGGTAAAGAGATGGTATATGTGTGTATGAGGGTATGAGAATAGGGTTGGAAGCACTTGAGTGATATAGAGTTGTAGTAGTGTGATGGTGTGTAAGTGTGAGTCTGGAGCGTTAATAGGAATGTAAGATTATTTTGAGGTGAGAGTGCGCGTGAAAATTTCGGGGCAAAATTTTTTTAAGTGGGGGAGAGTTGTGAGACCTGCATATCATTTTATGCATCATTTGCATTAATTAAAAATTTATTAAGAGTAATTAAAATTTTTATGATAATTAAAATAATTATTCGAGCGATTAATTGTAAAATAGGTGAAATTAGAATTTTTAATTAAGAGAATCAATTATTTAAAAAAATATAATTTTTAAATGTGGGTCTAATAAATAAAGTATGGAAGAAAGAGGTTAAAAAAATGTAATTTTTAATTAAAATTTAAAAAGAAGCCCACGTGGTTGTGTTGCATGAAGTGATGATATTTAAAAAAAATCCAATTAATGGATATGTGCAAACAATTTTGAAGGATAAGTATGAAATAAAATTCAAAACAAGTTAAAGTGTGAACACAAGAAAAAAAAATCTGTTGTGTACAAAACAAGGCAGCAGCCAGCTACTTTTTTTCCATTTTTATATGTGGAATAGTTGCGTTGAGTGGGAGAAACCCCTGTTTTGTTTTTTAACTACAGAGTGTGCGAGAGAAAGAGAAGAGAGGAGAGTAAACGTGAGTGAGAGGACATCGTGGGGAGAGGGAGAGAAGAACGGCGGCGGTAGCGCACAGCAAGCAGTGAGCGGCAGCAAGCGGCGAGCGGCACGACGATGGCACGATACGGCGAGGAGGTATATACGCGTATATATAATTCGTTTTTTTGTTGCGTATTCGATTTTTAAGAAATTTGATGTGTATATACGATGCGTATGTATATATAGACGATGTTTTGTGTTGTTGCGGTGGTGACCGATGTTTTTCCGGCCAGTTTATACCGTTTTCCGGCCAAATCATGTCGGGTTGCAAACTGGTTTTCGGACAACAGCTTTGGAAATTTTTGAAAAGGAAAAATGTTAGTTAGATCAAGTTATTTTTCGAAACAAATTATGGGGTTATGTTTGTTAGTATTTTAAGTAATTGTATATGAAAAATCACGAAGTTTGGATGAACCGTTTAGGAGGAATTCACGATTAAACGCGACATGGTTCTGTCGATTCGCGTGTTCGGAAATTCGAGGTAAAACGGAAAAAATATCGTGAAACCAAATATTTTTGTAAAACAAATTATGGGGTTGCGTTGATAATTGTCTTAAAAGTTTGTACATAAAAACTTACGTGAATCGAATTAATAGATTAATCGGAATCTGCAATTAAGCGCCACTTTATCCGATAAAAAAAATTAAATTGATTCACTATTTTAAGGGCAATGTTTGAATTGATTTTGGGGTTCGAGAGATGGTCAAAAAATTATAAAAAACTAATTAAAATAATATAATTTTCATAATTGATATTTTTTTAGAGTTAGTAATGAATTTAGAAAAAAATGATTGTTTTGGAAATCCAATGAGCTCGAGCGAATCAGTTATTGGGCCATTGAATTCTCTAATTAAATAAAAGATGAAAATAGAAATAAAAAGGGTTTTAATTATTTTGAAGAGGTGATTAATTAATTAATTGATTCTTATGAGTTTATTAAGTGAAATAAATATAAATATAGGGAAAAAAATATTAAATTAGAAGGAGAATGATTAATGAATTCTCGGAAGGTGAAAATTAATAAAATATTATAAATTAATTTATGAGGTTTAAATAAGCATTTAAAATGATATTTACTTTCGTTAAATTTTTATATCGCGATTTTGTTCTTATATTTGTATTTCTGGGTAATTGTTAGGTGAGTAGCCGTTATCGTCTTCAGCGTCGCGTGAGGAGAAGGAGATTCTTTAGGGAGATCTTCAGCTTAACTGGTCTTTTGGTGTCAGGTGAGTACTCTGTGATTTATATAATTTAGAGCTATTTCAATATATATATATATAAATGTGTGTTTTAAAAGGTGTTTTGCGAAAGATGATAAATCTAGGAATCACAGATTTTGGGAAAAATGTTTTGGGTGAGTAATTTGAGAAATAAAATAGTGAAATTATTATTATAAAGAAAGTGTTTAATGAAAAAGAGTCAGGGGTGGAGAGAGGTAAATTTTCAAATGGTATAATATGTTTTTGAGTGAAATAAAATAATGAATTTTTCATAAAATATAAAAGGAGGATTTTGGTGAACTTAAATAGTCTTACCGTAGAATAGGTGATTCCATGGATCATTTGCACATTGGTGGTGTAGTCGGGTTCTCATAGTTAAATGAGACGTTGTACTATATGTACAGGTGGTACCATCCTTACCGCTGGGACTAGTGTAGCGGCCCCTGTATCATTTCTTGTACCTATCCAAGGATGTCCCCATGGTATCAGATCTGACTTTAACCAGTGGTCACCAGAATTAATGACCCTTGGCTATTATGGTTGACAGGTGTGGTGTGTGTTCTGGTGTAGTGTGGTGTGTATTCTAGTATGGTGTGGTATGTGTTCTTGTGTGGTGTGGTGTGTGTTCAGGTATGGTGTGGTGTGATATGTGTTCTGGTGTGATGTGATATGTGTTTTGGTGTGGTGTTGTGTGTGTTCTGGTATGGTGTATGTATTCTGGTATGGTGTGTGTTTAGATGAGGTGTAGTGTGTTGTGGTGAGGTGACTCAGTTTCTGGTGCTTTTCACTTGTTTTCAGGGGGATTTATCTAAAAGATTTTAAGAAGAGCTTTAAAAAATAAAAGTGAGTTTCTAAAAGATGTGTGAGTTTAAATGTGTGTTTTATAAAAGGAGTGGTTTTTTGAAAAAGGTGTGCGTTTGTGTGTGTGTGTGTATGAGTGGGTGTATATTTTGAAAGATAAAGGTGATCCATAATTATTTTACTCCCTCTACTTTATGTTTTTCATATGAGTATTCATCAGCTTTTCCTAGCTGACCCTCCCTTTTTCCTTCCAAGTGATCAATGTTTCAGTTCAGTTAGAGTCCACCAGTCCAGCAGTTGAGCATTTGAGCAGTTGAGGTGGAGTAGTTGGTGTGAGTAGTTGGCATTTCAGTAGATCTATTTCAGGTATATTTGAAGTATTTTGAGAGTTTTCTATTTAATTGGGTCTGTATCATTTTTAGTATGAGTAGCAGGTGCTGGGTGTGTGAGTTTAGAAGAGGTGTTGAGTTTCTTTTCAGTTGAGCTGTTTCTTTTCAGTTCTTGTTGAGAGTGGTGTTTAGAATTAGTGGTGGTTGATTGCCACGTGTCCGTATCTGGATGACTGCCTCTATTGTCGTCCGGGATGGGGCGTGACAGACATCAAAAGAAGACTTGAAGCAGCAAAAGGAAGATGGGCCGAAGAGCTTCCTAGTGTCCTCTGTGCTTATTGAACTACTCCTCGGCGCTCTACAGGGCAAATCCCATTCTCATTGGCCTTCGACATGGAAGCAGTCATTCTATTGGAGCCGGGCTGCCAACAATCCACACCGAAACATTTGACGAAGCTACCAACAGTGCAGCAATCGAGAAAGACCTAGATATGATCGAAGAAAGACGAGACTCGGCAAGGATCATACTAGCATCTTACCAACAATGAGTAGAAAGGAATTTCGCACGAACGGTCCGGCCAAGGACCTTTAAGATTGACGATCTAGTCTTAAGGAAGGTCGTGGGAAACAAGAAAAAGAGTTCCGACGGAAAGCTCGGACCCAACTGGGAAGGGCCGTACAGAGTGGTCGGCAAGGCAGTGACCAGGGCTTATCGACTCGAGGAACTAGACAGACGCCAATACCGAGGCCGTGGAATGCTACAAACTTAAGGCTGTACTATCACTAGCCGATATGTAATCTGGCCTAGGGCCCTCATTCAATCAATGAAACCATTCTCAGGAAATTTTTGTGTCAAGATTTGTCTATCTTTTTCATCGGTGGCATTGCCGAACCAGCTTACAATTGTCGTTCATCTATAAAACGTACACCCAGCTCCTCGGTGGTATAGCCGAGGCAACTTACAGTTGCCGTTCATCTATAAAACGTGCATGCAGCTCCTCGGTGGTATAGCTGAGGCAACTTACAATTGCCATTCATATATAAAACACGCATGCAGCTCTTTGGTGGTTTTGCTGAAGCAGCTTATAGTTGTCGTTCATCTATAAAACGTGCATGCAGCTCCTCAGTGGTATAGCCGAGACAGCTTACAGTTTCCATTCATCTACAAAATGTGCATGCAGCTCTTCGGTGGTTTTGCTGAAGCAGTTTATAGTTGCTGTTCATCTATAAAACGCACATGGAGCTCCTCGGTAGTACAGCCGATGCAGTTTACAGTTGCCGTTCATCTACAAAATGTGCATGCAACTCTTCAATGGTTTTTTCAAAGCTGCTTACAGTTGTCGCTCATCTACAAAACGTGCAGCGCTTCGGTGGTTTTGCCGAAAGAACCCTCAAAGTTAGAATTTATTTAAAAAATATACAAGTATTACTCCGGTAGTTGCCGAAGCAACCCAGAAATTACAAGCCATTTAAATATACCGCCAAGCTAAGGTCAAAGCTTTGACTCAGCAAAACCTTTTCCTCGGCTGGGGGAAGAAGGGAATATATCAGACATAAAAGAAGCAGCTGTGTAGACAAAAAGACTTAGCAGAAATTGCAAAAAGTTGATTGTCGGTATTAATAAATGAAAGCTCAATATCCCCTTTTTGAACATGATCACGAATAAAATGATGTCGAATTTCGATATGTTTTGTACGAGAGTGTTGGATTGGATTTTTGGTTAAACAAATAGCACTTGTATTATCACATTTAATCGGAATATGATTATAGAAAAAATTATAATCCTCCATTTGATTTTTAATCCATAGAATTTGAGCACAATAACTTCCGACAGCCACATATTCCGCTTCCGCGGTGGATAAGGCGACGGAGTTCTGTTTCTTGCTACTTCAAGAGACTAAAGATTGTCCCAAGAATTGACAAGAACCAGTAGTGCTTTTTTCTATCGATTTTACATCCCGCGAAATCCGAATCAGAAAATCCAATTAGATCGAAAGTAGTACCTTTAGGATAAAATAAACCTAATTTTATAGTACCTAAAAGATATTTAAAAATTCTTTTAACGGCTTGTAAATGTGATTGTTTTGGAAATACGTGTTCAGTTTCCTGAAAATATAGGGTAAACTCTGAGAATTGATTTTATATATTGCATTCTACTGGAAATATGCCTAGAACTTCCGGGAATTCGTGACTTCTTCCGGACATTAGCTTCCTAGAATTGGCTTATTCTTTCGAAAAATGACTCGATATTCCAGAATTTGGCTCTGGTCTTCCGGGAGTTAATTTTGTTATTCTTGTATTTCCGGTAAAACAGCTCATATTCCGTTAATTGACTATTTAATTCATTTTTCATCATTTTTTATGTTTTTATTGTTTTGTATTTCTATGTATTACTTATAACTATATTGTTACTTATTACAAACTACTAATATTTATTTATAAGTTATATTTTTATAAAAACCTAATTTAATTAATTAAATTACATACTAATTAAACTATATTTCTTATAAT